>JAQFVV010002385.1:0-27288 GCA_028023455.1 Epiperipatus broadwayi | reverse complement strand
AACAAATGATAATTTTTAAAATATAGATAGACTTATCGATATTTACAATATATATATATATATTGTTCACAAGCAAATCAGATATTCAAAACTAATGGTTTAAGCAATAATTTAATTTAACTATCGCATCATTATGAGCTTCAACATGGATTACTCAGTGTGCCCAAAGAAACATGCAAGTACAGTTAACACTTATTATACAATATTGCACCACTGAGGCTAAATAAATAAAATTATGGTAATATTGTTTTACGTTTACTTTATAAAGAAAAAAATGTCATTTCCCAAAACATTATTTATAAAAATATAATAGTAATAACACAGTTAATAATAAACAAATATTGTGAACCAATTTTAAAATTGACTACACATTATTTTCGTTAAATATTTATTCTTATTTATATAATCATAACTATTAGCGGTTACCATACATTAAATGTTTATCTTGAAGCATACACACATATATATACATATATATATATATATATAAGAGAGAGAGATTTGAATTCAGATGTTTAAGTTCTCCACAGCTAAACACCCCATCTTATACAACTAATATACATGACCAAATACATGAGAAAAAAATAAATGTGTAAGTATTTCATGCTGAACCAGAACTCATCAGTTGGTCCATATCATCAACTCTCATATTTACAATCAGTGCTCAGTTTATATTAAGATAGCAAATCTTCATACTTTAATGAACAGGCTTTAGTTTTCTGCACCCACCAATTCTTCAGCCATCCATATCATTGAAATTCTGATGTTGAATGATCAAAGCCCTTGTTATTTCCAGCATTGTTATCATACCCATGTTGACCTTAAGTCATTCTGACTTCTCACATATAGGACATCAATGCATCATTTAAATACACAGAAAAGTGATGGAAAAAAATATGGACAGAATATGTAATATTTCAATAAAAGTATATACTCAGACTTTCAAGCTCCCAACAGCTGGCTACCCACTCCATCTTATACAACCAATATACATGACAACATACATATGAAAAGGATAAATGATCACCAATATATGTATTTCGTGCTGAAGCAGCACTCATCATGTTGTTCAGATCATTATAACCTACACACACACGCATATATATATATATTATCAGTGCTCAGTTCATATTAAGAAAGCAAAATTTCATACTTTAATGAACATGCTTTCATCTTCTCCACCCTCCAACTGTTTAACCATCTATATCATTGAAAATCAAATATAGGAACATACTAAGCCCTTGTTGATGCCAACATAGTTGTCATACCCATGTTGACTTTAAATTATTCTGACCCTCATATATCAGACCTTAATATGACCAGAGTATTTAAATGGATATATTAAGGTTCTCTATGTGAAGGGTCAGAGTGACAAAGTGAACATGGGTATAATAACAATGTTGACATTGACAAGTAATTTGAACATTCCATCATTAAATTTTTAATGATGTGGATGAGGAAATAGCTGGAGGGTGAAGAAGAATAATCCCTGTTACTTAAAGTATGAAGACTTACTATCTTAACGTAAACTCAGCACTAATTGTATATATGGGTAGGAGATAATGATCTGGATTAAGTGATGTGAGCTGGTTCAGCATGAATAATATATAATGGAGATCATTTATTTAATTCACATGTATGTGGTCATGTGAATTAGTTGTATAAGATGAAGTGGAGAGCTGTGTGGCACTGGAAAGTTTGAGTTCATATCTCTTTTAAATTACATTAAGTGCAGTATAGACAATAAAATAGAATTTAAATATTACATATTTAGCTTATATTGTGCCCATCCCTCTTTTGAGTATTTAAATGAACATATTAACCTCCTGCATGTGAGGTGTCAGTGTGACTTAAATCTAACATGGGTGTGACAACAATGTTGACATCAACCAGGGCTTTCAGCATTCTGTCATCAGATTTTCAGTGATATGGATGTCTAAAGAGTTGTTGGGTAAAGTCTGTCCATTAAAGTATAAAAATTTGTGCTATCTTAATATAAACTGAACTCTGATTATATATATATATATATATATATATATAATCAGATTATATATATATATGGGGGGGGTAATGATCTAGTCCAATGTACTGATTCAGCATGAAATAGGTATATTGTAGATCAGTTATCTTTTCCCATGTATATGGTCATGGGTATTAAGTATATAAGATGGAGTGGATAACTGTGGGGAGCTTGAAGTCTGAGTTCAAATCCCTTCAAATTGCATTAAGTTCAGTATACACAAAATACTTTTATTTAAATATTATATATATATTATTTTTATCATATGTTTAGAAAGTTAAATATTATTAATATTTTATGATATAATTGTGCTTCATTTCATGATTTTAATACATAAATTAAAAATAATTTAAATTATAAATGGTATATAAGTATGTGTGATAATTGCAATTATTGGTAATAATGAGCTATAATAAGGTTTGAAATAACATAAAATTTATTTTTGAAAGTAAAGAAATAGTGTATAATTATCAACATTATTTTTATTATTTCTTTGATATTTTGATTGACATATTTATATTGCATATTATGTATAATAAAGTTAGTATTGTAATCAATAACCCAGGTTTCCTATGTCTCAAAATTTTATTTGTTTGTCCATTTTACCTTGAAATTAATGCAAAATTTGTCAGTGATTAGTACATTGGTTTGTTGCATCTATTTATTTTATTACTCTTATTTTGAGATTTAGTATAAAATTGAATGTATATGTTATGGACTTGCACACTTGTTACTGGAGGTTAAACAATTGTCATATAGTGGCATTCATATTGTCATACATAGACCATCTATCATGCATGACATTCATTGTTATTGACTTATAAATTTGTTCTAGTTAGAGTACACTCCCAATGGCAGAATCACTTTAAGCAAGCTATATGTTTTATTCTTAGATCAATGTAATAAATTAGCTAATCAATGATTTAATAGTGTATAGTAAATGTGCAAGTCCATGTTATAAATATTCACTTTTATAATAAATCTTAAAATAAGAGTAACACAATGAATGGATGCAACAAACCAATTCAACATCCATCACTGACAGATTTTGTATTAACTTCAAGGTAATGTAGAAACATAAATAAAATGTTTGAGTGTATTAATCTGATTGTTATAATTTTACTCTTAGATTTCTTCAGAAAACTATGTGATTTTTTAAATTTAACTATCAGCCTTGGGCAGTTAACTATGTTTGGTTACTGATCGAACATGGACTTTCTAATTAAATAATTATAAATGAAAACTTTGCATGCTAAACATTTCCATATAGGTAAAATCCAACTTATTATAAAAGTTAAATGTGAAGTTGCTGGTGAAAGAAGAGACTCTTCAGCAATGAATTGGATTGACCACATCATATCAATAGTTTTTTATTGAGAAACTGGAAAGCAAATTTTTATTAAAGAAATATGAAATGATATCATTCCTGTTATTAAAGGAATATGTGACTTTTAATAATATAGATTAAATAATGAGTAAACAAGCTCTTCAAGCACTAGTCATATCTTCTAATAAAGCAGCAATATATATATTCACCTGAATAAATATTTATTCAATGGTGATTAAATGCACAATTTTTAATATTTGTTTTACATTTTAACTAATAATATTTTTATAAATCAAGATAGAATCTTAAAAGGGTTGATTATTGATTAAGAATCTGAAAAATTTGGTGCTGATATAGTACGCGCTCGGTGGCCATTTTGAATTTGGAAACACCCAAAAACACTGCTGGCACATGCAAGCGATAAATGTCATCGACTAGAAACACTCATTTTTCAAAAACGTAAAATGCCTGAGGCACTGCAATTAAAAAAGGCGGGAAAACGTCACATTAAATAGCCTAAGGTGCTACTACCCAAAAAAAAGGGCGGGAAAAGAAAAAGAAGTGAAAATTAAAAAATACTTTAAAATAAACCAAAAACGCTAATTTATATATATATAGTCATAATCAAACATTGCAATATTTACAAAAATCCGTTAGAATATAGCGATCACTAGAAAAATAATATAATGCTATAAATCAAACCTTACTTTAAAATAAACCAAAACGCTAATTTATATATATAGTCATAATCAAACATTGCAATATTTACAAAAATCCGTTAAAATATAGCCACCACTAGAAAAAATCAAACATTACTTTGAATAAACCAAAAACGCCAATTTATATATATAATCATAATCAAACATTACTTTAAAATAAACCAGAAAACGCTAATATATATAGTCATGATAATCAAATATTGCAATCGTAAATCTCAAAAGATTAACCCTATGTTAAAGCATTTTTTTTTAAAAAAAAATCGTAAATGGTATTTACCAAAACACGTTAAAATATAGCGATCATTAGAAAAATAATAAATGCTATTTTAAAAATATCAGTCCGGTCTATCAACGCTATATACTAAATCAGTATTATAATTTTAAAAAACAATATTTAAAAACTATAATGCTAGAAATCAAACATTGAGTTGTAGCATTACATTGAATAGCCAAAGGTTATACTATGGAAAAAAAAGGGCGGGAAAAGAAAAAGAGATGAAAATTAAAAAATACTTTAAAATAAACCAAAAACGCTAATTTATATATATAGTCACAATCAAACATTGTAATATTTACAAAAATCCGTTAAAATATAGCCACCACTAGAAAAAATCAAACATTACTTTGAATAAACCAAAAACGCCAATTTATATATATAATCATAATCAAACATTACATTAAAATAAACCAGAAAACGCTAATATATATAGTCATGATAATCAAATATTGCAATCGTAAATCTCAAAAGATTAACCCTAAGTTAAAGCATTTTTTTAAAAAAAAAAATCGTAAATGGTATTTACCAAAACATGTTAAAATATAGCGATCATTAGAAAAATAATAAATGCTATTTTAAAAATATCAGTCCGGTCTATCAACGCTATATACTAAATCAGTATTATAATTTTAAAAAACAATATTTAAAAACTATAATGCTATAAATCAAACATTGAGTTGTAGCGTTACATTGAATAGCCAAAGGTTATACTATGGAAAAAAAAGGGCGGGAAAAGAAAAAGAGATGAAAATTAAAAAATACTTTAAAATAAACCAAAAACGCTAATTTATATATATAGTCACAATCAAACATTGCAATATTTACAAAAATCCGTTAAAATATAGCCACCACTAGAAAAAATCAAACATTACTTTGAAATAAACCAAAAACGCCAATTTATATATATAATCATAATCAAACATTACTTTAAAATAAACCAGAAAACGCTAATATATATAGTCATGATAATCAAATATTGCAATCGTAAATCTCAAAAGATTAACCCTATGTTAAAGCATTTTTTTAAAAAAAAAAATCGTAAATGGTATTTACCAAAACACGTTAAAATATAGCGATCATTAGAAAAATAATAAATGCTATTTTAAAAATATCAGTCCGGTCTATCAACGCTATATACTAAATCAGTATTATAATTTTAAAAAACAATATTTAAAAACTATAATGCTATAAATCAAACATTGAGTTGTAGTGTTACATTGAATAGCCAAAGGTTATACTATGGAAAAAAAAGGGCGGGAAAAGAAAAAGAGATGAAAATTAAAAAATACTTTAAAATAAACCAAAAACGCTAATTTATATATATATATAGTCATAATCAAACATTGCAATATTTACAAAAATCCGTTAAAATATAGCGATCACTAGAAAAATAATATAATGCTATAAATGAAACCTTACTTTAAAATAAACCAAAAACGCTAATTTATATATATATAGTCATAATCAAACATTGCAATATTTACAAAAATCCGTTAAAATATAGCGATCACTAGAAAAATAATATAATGCTATAAATCAAACATTGAGTTGTAGCATCACATTGAATAGCCAAAGGTTATACTATGGAAAAAAAAGGGCGGGAAAAGAAAAAGAGATGAAAATTAAAAAATACTTTAAAATAAACCAAAAACGCTAATTTATATATATATAGTCATAATCAAACATTGCAATAGCATTTATTTAAATAATTTTTTACTAATATTTTAATAATTTAAAAAAAATTACCAGCTCTCGATCGGATGGATGGTCGTCCGCTCAGGCTAAATTTGGTTCTTTCTAGATCTCTTCATTACTGCAATACCACAAAACATCAAATTATACTTTTAAGATTTAGGTTTATTATTTTAAAGAAGACACCAGTAAAATTAATTTATTCAGGAAATATCGCAGCTTGATATGGCCTCTTTCAAATTTATTTTTAAAACTGTATACTTGGGTCTGACACAAGGTATCTATGATGTAAGATAATTTCCAAGAATTATAGTTCGGATTGGGCCTTTGTCTTATTAAGATAAAAGAAAGTGTTAAGTTAAACTTTCAAATTTAAAAAAAAACAACAACTGTAAACCAGCTAATGGACTTTTACGCTTCAAGCCTAACATCGTTATGTATATAATCTTATAATAATGTATTTTGATGTATAATATGTGCGCACATCTAATATATAAATATATTTATTTATATATTAGATGTGCGCACATACACGTAAGTGTTATTATACATCAAAGTACATTATTATAGGATTATACATGTGGTCTGGGATGGGTTTGAATTTGACAAACAGGCCTACTATGATACATAGAAGGTGAAACGGAATGATAGACAGAATTAGCAACAATAAGAAGTGTTAAAACTAAAATCTTACAAGTAATACATGTATCGGCACATATATATATATATATATATATGAGTACAAGTTGTGATGTATAATATGTTACAGTGCGATTATATTTTGAAATCATTAATTTATTATAACCAAAACCCCAATTTTTTTATAATAAATTTTAACCCTCTTTTGCATTTCATGACTAGTTAGGCTTGAGGCATAAAAGTCCATTAGAACTGTTTTACAGTTGTTGTTTTTTTTAAATTTGAAAGTCTAACTTAACACTTTCTTTTATCTTAGTAAGACAAAGCCCCCATCCCGAACTATAATTCTTGAAATTATCTTACGTCATACATACCGACCCAAGTAGACAGTTTTAAAAATAAATTTGAAAGAGGCCATATCAAGCTGCGATATTTCCTGAATAAATTAATTTTACTGGTGTCTTCTTTAAAATAATAAACCTAAATCTTAAAAGTATAATTTGATGTTTTGTGGTATTGCAGTAATGAAGAGATCTAGAAAGAACCAAATTTAGCCTACACGACGCTCCATCTCATCCGATCGAGAGCTGGTAATTTTTTTTAAATTATTAAAATATTAGTAAAAAATTATTTAAATAAATGCTATTGCAATGTTTGATTATGACTATATATATATATAAATTAGCGTTTTTGGTTTATTTTAAAGTATTTTTTAATTTTCATCTCTTTTCTTTTCCCACTCTTTTTTCCATAGTATAACCTTTGGTATTCAATGTAACGCTACAACTCAATGTTTGATTTATAGCATTATAGTTTTTAAATATTGTTTTTTAAAATTATAATACTGATTTAGTATATAGCGTTGATAGACCGGACTGATATTTTTAAAATAGCATTTATTATTTTTCTAATGATCGCTATATTTTAACGTGTTTTGGTAAATACCATTTACGATTTTTTTTTAAAAATGCTTTAACATAGGGTTAATCTTTTGAGATTTACGATTGCAATATTTGATTATCATGACTATATATATTAGCGTTTTCTGGTTTATTTTAAAGTAATGTTTGATTATGATTATATATATAAATTGGCGTTTTTGGTTTATTCAAAGTAATGTTTGATTTTTTCTAGTGGTGGCTATATTTTAATGGATTTTTGTAAATATTGCAATGTTTGATTATGACTATATATATAAATTAGCGTTTTTGGTTTATTTTAAAGTAAGGTTTGATTTATAGCATTATATTATTTTTCTAGTGATCGCTATATTCTAACGGATTTTTGTAAATATTGCAATATTTGATTATGACTATATATATATAAATTAGCGTTTTTGGTTTATTTTAAAGTATCTTTTAATTTTCACTTCTTTTTCTTTTCCCGCCCTTTTTTTTTGGGTAGTAGCACCTTAGGCTATTTAATGTGACGTTTTCCCGCCATTTTTTTAAGTGTAGTCCCTCCCCACCACCTTTTTTAATTGCAGTGCCTCAGGCGTTTTACGTTTTTGAAAAATGAGTGTTTCTAGTCGATGACATTTATCGCTTGCATGTGCCAGCAGTATTTTTGGGTGTTTCCAAATTCAAAATGGCCGCCGAGCGCGTACTATATCAGCACCAAAAATTCTATGCCTATCTGATTTAGGAAAAAGTTTTAACTTTATTTAGATATGTCATGATAGTGTTGATTGTATGTTATACTATAACAAAAGAAGGTTCCTTCAATAATCTATATTCAAATGAAAGAAAACTTTGTAGAAGATTGGAAACTTATTTTTTTGTCCAATATTGTCACCTCCATTTAAATCCCCCTGCAAGAAATGTAGATTTTTTATAATTCTCCATTCTTTTATTTTGACATTATACAAACATAAGGCAGACAGTATTTCAAAAGTATAGCTAAAAATACCACTATTCACAATAAATGGAATCATATATATATATTAAAATTTTTATAAATATTTTTTTATCTTTCAAAAGATTCTATTTATATTTTTAAAATGCAGGATAATAGAACATTGTTTAAATAATTAATTAAGTTTGAGTTTACCAAGTTTATTTTCAATCAAAGTCTTTTTGGAATATCTTGGATAAAAAAAAACCCAAACAAACATTTTTTTCGACATCACATTTTTATTTTTGAATACCACAAAACGTTTTTTTTTATCCTATTTGTTTGATTGCAAGTTTGCGACTTTATTTATTTAGATTTGATACAATTTATGTATTATTTAAACTGCAAGATAAAATTGTGTAAGTTTGCCAAACATTTAACTATATATTTATTAATCTTCACTACAGTTTGATAATAAAATCTTTCAAATAAAATATTTAATTACTTTAAAATAAACAAAATAAAAAACGTGATGAATTAAAATTATTTAGCTGACTAAATTGCAATTAAAATATAAGAGAATAAAATTAAATAATATTCCTTTTTAAAATGATTACTTTTCATTTTTTAAAAAATAAATATACAAATAAACAATTGCATTATTAGATTGAGGAGGTCACGTGGTATTTTGTTTGATCAGACTAACTTTTTTTTTGTTTACTTTACTCGACTGACAATCCAATCATATTTAGCTTTTAAGGCAACCATTCTACATTTGCGTTAGAATTATGGGGGAGGGGGTAAGAAATTAAAAAAAAAAAAACTATTTTAACAGCAAAGGATTACATGTTGTTGTTTTTTTTGCTTACGTTAATAAAATTGTTACTTATACAACTGAATAATTATTAGAAAAAAAAAAAAATGTTGTGAAAACAAATAAGTAAAAAAGTATAAGACGATTTGTTCTTATTCTTTCATTTCAAAGTTAATTCAAAATAGAAAGTTCATAGATAGTTATATTTGTTAAAACAAACAACAACAACTAAATTTTAATGAGAAATATTTCGAAAATATTGAAATTTTAATTATAAAAACCCCTGTTGTAATATAACCGCAAATTACACTTTGTTTACTTTTAGCATATAAATCACAGAGGGAAATTTTTAAAATTGAGAAAAAGAACAAAGTTTTAATACAATTATTTTTTGCTCCAGAAAAAAAAAGGCAAATGTTTATGAAATGCTATTGTAAATGTTAACAGAATAGATCACTGCAAACATTAAAAAGTAACAAACTAATTTAGAAACGTGTAATAAGAAATGTGGACTTAATCAGTGAAGTATTGAATAGCTTCACAATCTCAGATCTAACTGCTTCAGCTTCACTTATTTATATAGAAAGTAGGTTGAAGTAAAGAAGGGTTCCCCTCTTTTTTTCCAAAACGTAAGCTTGTGGTTAAGACCTGTAGAGGTCCCTACTATCGCATTTTTACAGGTATATTCTTGAGGTTACAGCCTTAGTAAATATTAAACGTAATTGTTAGAAAATTTTGACTCCGTGTATACATATATTGAGGGACAGTTTAAAATATACTGTTATGCAAATAAATATTATTTATTAAATTTAAACAATATCAAGAATTTGCAGTACTAATCCCCATTCATTTACTATTATCATTAAATTAAATAATCACTAAAACACAAATTAATATTAAAAATGATTACATGATTCAATGCAATAAAAGTTAGCTTGATAAATATTTAGCTGCTTGAAAAATATATGAGATAAAAATAATTTTGAGATTTTGATGGATTTAGAACAAATTATGTTATAAAAGGAAAAATCAATAGCAAGCTCCTATTGATAATAATAAAGATTATATTTGATCATGATATCAAAAACTACTACTAATTAATAAAAAGAAAGATTTGATCAGATTTTGTTACTTTCTTCTATAATTAAAAACAGAGGTTTTATTTTTCCTGAAAACAGTACATACATGTGTAATCATCTTCCTTTCACTATTGTTTCACTGTAATGTAACAATTGTACTTTTTGTTTTAAGATTTGCATATTACCACATAACTATAATCTATCAAAATAAACTAGGACATGTATTTTTAGGTATTAATAATAATATTTAAATAACCATTTTGTAAAACTTGTGAATGCCTATCTCATATCATTATAAGATAATTACCTAAAAAAATCATAAATGTTCATACAATCTGAAAATATTTCTAATAGACTATGATTCAATTCAAAGATCACTAACATAGCATGTGGCAACACTAACTTCTATACTTTAATACAAATATCTTACATAAATAATACACAATCTAAAATTATTAATGTGTCTTGGTATTATATATTTAAAAGATAATGGTTACAATATTTGGCCATATGATAAAAAAGCTGTTGATGATGTTTAATTAAATGCAAGTAAACAAAAATATTCAGAACTTGGAAAATTTTACTAATTAAGAAAAAAAAAAGTAAATGATTAAATTTTGATAAGCTAATCAAAATTATTATCAACAGAGATATTTTTAATTAAAACTAATCTGGATGCCTTTTGTTGAAAAATAATATATCCTATGTAAATGGGAAATCATGGTCTTTTATGAAAAATTCTTCAAGATCATCAATAAGATCTCTCTCCAAAATTATTTGTAAAAAAAGTTAATCAATCATTTTGGCTGTTAGAAGCCATTTACAATGCTAACCTGTGAGTTTGGAATTCTGATATAATCAGTGAATGGCTATCCATCTGAAGTCTGATAACCACTTGTAACTGTGTGCCAATATTCCTGCCATCATAAATGAAATTCGGACTGCTGACCGGCCATGCCATCATTCAAAAAATAAACTGATGAGGAAGTAAATTCTTTAATGAATGAGGAAATATTAATTTTATGATAAATTAAGCAGTTAACAAATGATAACTTTGCATATATTGAAAGGTAGCCTTTTAATAACTTATTTGTGTTGTTTTTTATCAAATCAGTAAGTTGCTTTTGAATACCAATTTTCATCACATAGTTAATGATAGGAAGGTAATTTTATTTATACTTTATTTTATTTTTCCTTATCCTTAATATATACACATATTCTAACTTTAATTACTTCACTTGTATCAACATTTGTATACATAATTTAAATATTTTACTTTATAATATTGATACACATATATGTTTTTCTTTTTTGATAAAGTTTCCCAATAAATTCCCTTGAATTATTAATACTATGCTAATTATTTATAACACCATACTTTTTTCAAAATATGTATTTATATTATTTATTTTAGTGGCCTAAGTGAAATTTATGTATAGTTTTTTTTAGAATATACAAGTATATATTAAAGGTAAATAAAAAATAAAATAGAATATAGTCTGTATATGTTGTAAAAATGTAGTATTCAAATATAAAATGAAACTATAAATAAATAAAAGACAATATTAGAGAAAATAGTATAAGTAAATTTTATAGCATGTTTATATAGGAAAATTTTTAAAAAGTACTTTCATTGTAATGGCTGTTTTATGAAAAATATGTTAATGATTATTTTTTTAGTAATAAACCTGTTTTATAAAATATATAAATGAAATTGATAATAAAATTCAATTAACTATGGAAAATAGAATAAATTATAAGATTGATTAAATGGATGTTAGAAATAAAAATAAATAATATAATAAAATACGTTTAGAAGCAAGAATTGTTAGGAAAAAAAACATTTTATGGTTTAGTAATTAGTTGGAATATATATGTATAACATTCATAAAGTAAATGATATTAGTAATATAATAATTTGAGTTAAAAGAAATTAATATATGAAAATGTGGGTATAATAACTACGATTATGAATCAGTTAATAAATTGTAAGGAGAAATATTGAGAAAGAATTTTATAAAAAAGGAATAAAAATAGAAAGTATAGAAATTTGTAGTACATTTAAATTATCCAGAAGTATTTTTTATAAGCTAAATGAAATGAAAAAGAAATTAATAAAAAAATTTAAAGTTAAATTATTATAAAATAAAATTAATGCAGATGTTCCAAAAAATATCCAGCAAGTTCTATATAAACTAATACAAATCCATCAATAAATTAAAAAAAATGAAATAAAAATACTTATAATTTTGTTTGGATCATATGTAAGCAATTCATTTTATTAATGTGTTACAATGCTTAACATGAATTCTATCTCTTAATGCAATCCTAATATAACTTTAAGATTTCTGAAATCATTATAAGCAATCAAAGCGAAAGATAATTTCACAATATCTTATGACAAGTTAGGGTGGATATATAGTATTTATTCTCTACATTGTAACGTGAATAAATTGAATGTTTTTATATAATCCAAGCTAATACAGATAGGATCATTCTGTACTTTTTGATTTAGTGAAAAAATTGTATAAGTACATTGATTTCTGAAAGATACAATAACTTCCACTTTAATTTCATCTCCATATGATTTATCACTAATAGTATTTTTATTAAACCATATATTAAATGACAATGGATTTAAATAAATTGAATAATGCTAATAAAAAAGAGATATCTGAATATAAAAGAGTAATTTTAAGTAATCACAGATAAAGTTATTATAGGGTCTGGTACTACTGAGAATTTCCTTACACTCACCATGGCAATGAAATTGTGTGTTTATGCAACATTTTCACCCTGTAACTCCTCACAACATTTCTGCCTTCAATTTTCTTTTCTTAATTATTAGTTCAAACATTCAAGAATTAAGATAGTAGTGTATTGGATATGTGTAGTAGATGGCAGTCCTTAAATGTCATTTTGGCTTAAGGCAATACAATCAATAATGAATCAATTTAGGACAACATTTCATAGAGGCAGAAGACATGGCTCATAGAATGCAGTCATTTTAGATATAGCCTACCTACCATAGAAGTAAAAGAAGCTGCAAATGTATGCTAAAATGACTGTATTGTTTTATTCATTTTATCAGTAGAATTAATGAAAATAGTAAAAGTAATATTAATAGTAATAATAAAGCAAAAGGCTGTGATAATACTAAAGAACAATGTTGCAAAAATATTTTATGGATTAAATGGGAAGTCAAGGGAATAAAAGTAATCTAGATTTTGCAGATGATGTAGCTGTTTCTGCACATAATGTGTCAGTATTCCAGAAAATGTTGCAAAAATTATCAGATGAAATAAGGAAATTGGGAATAAAGATAAATAGTAAAAAGGCTAAAGTAATGTTCAATGGGTTTTCTCAAAAGAAAATAAGTTTGATAATAATGAGTTAGAATAATTTGGTAACTACAAATATCATAATCAGATTATTATTACAAATGGAAACAATAGATGAAATAAATCATAGAATGAAATTTGTTTGGAGTGCCTTTGTTAGAAATAATATTAAAAGGAAATATAATTATGTGTTTGAAAAGAATGGTTTTTAATAAATGAGTGTTACAAGTTCTTACTTATAACAGAAGAATGATAAAGAAGCTTTAGATCACTCAAAAAAGTATGGAGAGATAAATTTTAGGAGTAATAAAAAAGAACAAAAATAAAACATATTGTTGAGAGAACAAACAGGTGTTACTAACTTCACTGAAAATATTAAAGAGACTGAAGTAGAGTTGTGCTGAACATATTGCTAAAGGAAATGATAATAGATGTACAATTGATATCATTAAATGGATTCCAAAAGATGATAAAAGACCTAGAAAAAGACCACACATAAGATCAATAAATGAATTAAGACATTGTGCTGGAGATCTGTGGAGAAGAGAGGCTAGAAAATAAAGAAAATGGGTTGAACTTGGAGAGACCTTCATCACGCACTGGTAAATAGACAATAATAGCTCAAGTTTAAATAAATGTAGTTGCTGTTATTGAAATTCATCTTTCAGAGAAAAGAAATTTAATAGAACATATACTTGGAAATATTTTTTCTCTGAACATGTGGGTCAGTCAGTAAAATGAGAATGCACAAGAATGATTTCATTGTAAAATCAAATTTAGTATTCTTTATTATTGGAATTTCTTATGGTATCAATAAAATGATGACAGTATTAAAAATGCCTTGTACAAAAGTAAAATTGCCCGTATTATTAGTGCTTACGCTACGACCTTAGCTTCAGAAAATTCAAAGAAAAAATCATTTACTTCTTGTTGCATAACAATCGTACAATAATATCATTAAAACTTCAAATTTTCCCTTTTGGAGATTTTAACACATTTCTGGTACAAATGGTAAATAAATATTTAGCTATATAGACTATGGTTATGCTATTAAAAAAATCGTAAACTTCTTAAAAATTATATTTATGTCAATATGGTAAAAAAATAATCTAAACACCATGTTATATGACAACATATATATATATAAGACTACATGATAATATATTTTGAATAGTTATTTTAAATAACTACAATCTATTTGCAAATTTATTATAATTAAAGCGTAAATATTTATTAAACGTTCGTTTGATTTTATATTAACTTTAAAAAACAAACAAACAAAAAAATAATTATTATTATATTTATAAAAGATTTAATCCTAACTATCTAAAGAAGACATTCAGTTCGAGATGTCTGCAATTTGACGATAATAACTAATAAAAAGAACAGAACGTGACGAATTGAACTCTTTTACTGACGGTTTCAATTCGGATAATTTATAAAGATTTGATTTAAGGCAATAGAATCATAAAAATGAAAGAAAGTCTTATTAAAAAAAATCAATTGTTTAACAAGTATTTAGTAGAAAACTGTAAAATGTAACATTTATCACTCAGAATATCTTTTATCATAATTGAAAAAAAAAAAGAAAAAGAAAATAAAGACAATTGATGAAAAGAGTTTTACGTGAATAATAAAAAAAAAAAAACTATATATATAATCATTTAAATTTGGTAATAAAATTTTTAAAATCAACTACAAAATATAATTTGCATTTTTACCAATATATTCTAGACACAATTTTTTGTTTACAATTTTTATCAAAAAATAAACAAAAATAAAATAAAAATCGATAAATTTTTTAAAAGAAGCAATAAAATATATATTTTCATAATCCTGTATTTTCCCCCAATTTTAAAATGAATTTAATAAAATTTTCATTTTCAGTTTTTTAATTTTGAAAGCAAGTTATACAATAAGTTATAAAATATTTATAAATAAATTTTGTTTTAGTTTATCTTGAATATTTTATGTTTCTTCCACTTTAAGATTATATCCTCTCTGCGTTAAACCAGTATTTACTGTTTTACTATTTTTCACACTTTGTATACATTTTTTTATTAAGTCCATTCATTTTAGAATTCAATTTAGAAAATCTCTTGATCGGCCATAGTCATATTCTTTTGACTAAATAAATTTAATTCGATTTCAACACGTAGCATTCATAACAATGAATATCTGTTTGTTCTCTCCATGATGAAATATTTTTTCAATTTATTGTTGTTTGTTCTACCTTACATTTTATGTTTTTTTGCGTGATATTCAATCATTGTATGATCATATATATTTAAATCTGAATTGCTCCTGATTTGTTGATTTCAGTCTCAAATCCATAAACAATCACTCGTACAAAATACTTACTGAAATGTTTTTGAATTAAAAGGCATTTAAAAAAGTTATTTATACAAAAATCACTGTTAAATGTTAATAATATAATTGCTATTAAATATTGTTATTTTACTTGTAGACACTCTTTGATTAAAATATTTATAAACATTAACTTATAATTTATTATATTAAAACTTTTTTTAAATAAAAAAATCTATTAATCTTACTTTTTTATATAGAAATTTTAAACCTTTTAAAATATTAATATATTTTATAATAGTTTTCTATGAGTAAAGAATCATTTCATATTATATAAACAAATCAGATGATGTAAATGATTTCATTATTCTTACTTGCTTTTGCTTCCCCAAATATTTCACCAAATAGTTTCAGTAATAATCAAATGTTATCATAAAATAGAATTACTCCTACAATGATAATTTTCATATTACTGTGATGAACTCTAGTTTTATTAAATTCTAAAAAAAATTTTTAAAAAAAAAAAGCCATTCCTATGGATACATGCTAACTGTATATTTACATAATTCATTAGGTGAGAAGATGGTCCTCAGTGAGAAAAGGTATTTTCTGATATTTACTTAACATTGTGCTTCTATGGTGATCAACAGTGACATTTCACTAGTTATTGTTTTTAAAACAGCAAAATCAAAAACTATTGGATATTGCTTCAATAAATAAAAAAAGCTGCAGAGGCCAGTGTTTTCCAACAGGAAGTAAACACAAAGTAACTAAGTCAACTATCCATGTGCTTGATGGCTTTTAATCTTTTGTCCCCTCTGTTTGGAAAGCATTTGTGAGACATTTCAAGGGTGTTTCTTTTTTGCATAGTTTATAAAAGATTTATTATTATTTTTACACAATAACTGTATTATTGTTATTAAAAACAAAAGTTATATAAGATTACAGCTTTATTTTTTATGTATAGATATGTATGTGTATGCTTTATTTTTAAATGTAGAAATTAACAAATTCTTGTATAACAAAGAAATCCATGTTTGGAAGAATTATCATGCCTTGGGAAACTGATTGTTATCACTTTACTGACATATGGCACAATGTTAAACTCTAAAACACAATTTTATAAATTCATCAAGCTTCAAATTTATTCATTCTAAATTTTAAATATAAATTTTATTCAATTAACATTTGACTGATTTTTTGAAATCTTTCACTTGGCTGCATTTCTGTCAAGATGGAAAAATGAAAAAATCTTTTGTTCTCACTAGATATACTATTTACTTTTTTTAATATTTGTAAAATTCAAGTATGATTTTTTTATTTTATCATTTGTAAACCCATTTTTGACAAGTAAATTCCATGTCATGGTACTCTAATATAAAATAATTGTTTAATACTAAAATCAAATATTGATTAATTATAAATTATGTCATGGGAAAATGAATGCAAATATCTGGCTGTCGATTTTTTTAACAATAAAAATGTACAGATAAAAATATTTTCCATAACAACAACTTATTATAAACAGTGAAACTATAATTATTACTTGTTTCTATACCTTTCATTAATTTAGGTGCAAAATTTATTCTATAATACTTTTAATATAATGTGAAGTTAAATTGTTTAGGAAATATATATATGGCTGCAGAAAGGAGTTTGCTATTAACTGAAAAAAGACCCTTTGATTCCTCTTGGAGGCCTTAAAGAAACCGAGCAGGGCAAATTCCTAATTTGCACTCCATACATTCTTGTCGTTGCAGCTGTTATTACTATGTGATTATTCATATAGTATATGAACATGGATGGGCTGCTCACCAATACACATTAGCCAGCATGGTGAGTTTATTGGCTATTTACCTCCGAGTTTAAGAATATTTTTTCAATATATACAATCATGACAGACAAAAATAAATCATGTCCCTTATTCCCAGGAGGCTGTAAAGTCACCAACCAAGGCAGTGGTTGGTGGCTGAAGGCGGAGGGTGCTAAGGATCCCCTGATTGCGAACTCAGGCTGCCATTTGATGATGACTTTTTATTTAGGTACTTACAACTGCAGATCACTTTCAAATGAAGGAAGATTGCAAGAGTTAGAAAAAGAACTGTCTTATATTAAATGGGACATTATTGGACTTTGTGAAGTTAGAAGAAAAGGTGAAGAAACAATTGATTTAAAAAGTGGACATATACTCTACTATAAAGGCACAAATATTGGAAATACAAGTGGAGTAGGATTCATTATAAATAAAAAATGGAAGAATAACATTGTGGAGATTGATGGTGTATCAGACAGAGTGGCAAGATTAGTTTTACAACTTAATAGCAGATACCAAATGCAAATAATTTAGGTTTATGCCCCAACAAGTTCTCATAGTGATGAAGTTATAGAAGATTTTTATATGGATGTACAAAAGGCTTTTGATCAGAGTAAGCAACATTTTAAAATTGTTATGGGAGACTTTAATGCTAGAATTGGTAAACAAAGGAAAGATGAAAATGCTGTAGGTAGTTTTGGCTATGGTAATAGAAATGAGAGAGGACATAGACTTGTGGAGTTTGCAGAAAAAGAAAAACGTTATATTATGAATTCTTTTTTTGAGACAAATGTTAAAAAGAAATGGACATCGAAGCATCCAGATGAAGGTACAGCAGAATTGGATTATATTCTGACTAACAGGAAATACATATTTCAAGATTGTAATGTTGTTAATAAATTTAACACAGGAAGTGATCATCATTTAGTAAGGTGTAAGATACGTGTTAATGTAAAACTGGAGGGACAAAAATTATTAAGAAAAACAATATTTACAGTTGATATTCCTAATCTTCAGAAACATTCTAATGAATTTAAATTAGAACTTACAAATCGGTTTCAAGTATTAGTAGATTTTGAACATGATTCAGATTTGAATGACATTAATAGGAAAATAAGCGATACACTTTTAGAAACTGCAACAAAAATAGCTGGTAGAAAAAAGCAGCAGTTTACCAGTACAATTTCTATTGAGACTATAGAATTTATGAAGAAAAGAAGGAATATAAGATTATACAACAATGACGCATTAAAAAAGATTGAATATCTCGAATTTTGTAAAATGGTGCGGAAAAGAGTTGAAAATGATATAAGAAAGTATAATTGTGAACTAGCAAGGAAAGTTGTAGAAAAGAATAAAAGTCTAAAGAGTGTAAAACAACATTTTGATATTGGTAGGAAATTTATATCTGCAATAAGAAAAAAAGATGGCATTATTACTAAAAAGAGAGATTACATTATAAAATGTGTAGAAGATATCTATCAAGAATTATATAGTAATAAAGAACAAATGCCTCCTATACATATTATATCTTCCGAATTGCCCATAATTTTGAATGAGGAAGTGAGACATGCAATTAAATTTATGAAGGAAGGGAAGGTTCCAGGTAATGATGCAATTGTAATTGATATATTAAAAGAAGCAGGTGAAGAAATAGAATTTTTTTTAGCAAAGTTATATACCAAATGTCTAAATGATAAAGATGTACCAGATGATTGGAAGAATGCAGTATTATCATTAATATTTAAAAAAGGCGATAAAGAATATATTAGAAATTACAGACCTATCAATCTTTTATCAGTTTTATACAAAATTTTTACTAAGATAATTACAACTCATCTACAGAAAACACTGGATTTTCACCAACGAAGAGAACAAGCTGGATTTAAAAGTGGTTTTAGTACAGTAGATCATATCCAGGTATTGAGAGAAATTATAGAAAGGACAAATGAATATGAGTTGCTATTGGATTTGTAGATTATGAAAAGGCATTTGATTCCATAAACATTTCTTCGGTGATTAAAGCATTGGATCATCAATGTATAGATCCATGATATTGTCATATTTTGAAGAATATTTATAAAAATGCCATACCAATGATTAGATTACATGATAGTAGAAAAATCAACATTGAAAAGGGTGTAAGACAGGGTGACTCCATATCTCCAAAACTTTTTACAGCAGTGCTTCAAGATGTATTTTGTGGATTAAAATGGGAAGCTAAAGGAGTGAAAGTAAATGGAGATTATGTAAGTCATTTAGATTTTGCAGATGATGTATTTGTTTTTAAAAATAATGCTTTAGAGCTACAGGGAATGTTGCAGGAGTTATCAGAAGAAAGTAGGAAAGTAGGACTAAAGATAAATGTTAAAAAGACTAAAGTAATGTTTAATAGATTTTCTCAAAATATGAAAATAAAAATTGATTTTCATGAATTAGGGGAAGTTAACCGTTAAAATACCTTGGTCAGATGATTAATACAGATGGAAATATAATGGATGAAATTAATCATAGAATTAAACTTGGTTGGACTGCTTTTGGTAGAAATAACTTGATACTAAAAGGAAATATGCCTATGTGTTTGAAAAGGAAAGTTTTTAATAATTGTGTTTTGCCAATTCTTACTTATGGATCTGAGACTTGGACACTTAATAGAAGAGAAACATAGAGACTTCAGATTAATCAAAGAAGTATGGAGAAATGTATGTTAGGAGTAACAAGAAGAGATCGAAAATGCAATGTATGGATAAGAGAACAAACAGGTGTTACTGACCTCATTAAAAAAATTAAAAGACTGAAGTGGAGTTGGGCTGGACATATTGTTAGAAGAGATGATAACAGATGAACAATTGAAATTTTAAACTGGATTCCAAGAGATGGTAAAAGACCGAGAAAGAGACCACATGTGGGATGGATGGATGAAATAAGAAAGTGTGCAGGGGTGATGTGGAAAAAAGAAGCTAAAGATAGGAAAAGATGGATTGAACTTGGAGAGAACTTCATCCTGCAGTGGATTGATAATCGTTGATGATATATATATGACAATAGATGGCATTCTACCAAAAACACCGTCAAGCATAGTTTTTTGTTTACATAAACGTCAGAGCAAGCATTCACCATCTCTAACTTTAATTTCCACCTTCAAATCATGATTTCAAGCTATTTGCTATCGTCAGTGAAGAACAGGAATAAGAAAATAGATCTAAACACAAACTCTGAGCGTTTATGAAACAGTTTCTATTCAGCTTGCAAGCGTGCATCTTTTAGACATGTAATGTCTTCAAACTCAGCATAGCAAGCCAGATATCTACATAGGTCTGATCTCAGTTCAGCATCACCACATAGTAGAGGCCTCTGCAATATATATCATTGCAAAAAACTCATCAAAGGTACATTTATGAAAAACAAAAAAACACAAGTTAAAAACTTGCTAATGCTTGTATTTATGACAATAGATGGCATTCTACCAAAAACACCATCAAGCATAGTTTTTTGTTTACATAAACATCAGAGCAAGCATTCACTATCTCTAACTTTAATTTCCACCTTCAGATCATGATTTCAAGCTATTTACTATCATCAGTGAAGGACAGGAATAAGAAAACAGATCTAAACACAAACTCTGAGCATTTATGAAACAGTTTCTATTCAGCTTGCAAGCATGAATCTGCTATGCTGAGTTTGAAGACATTACGTGTTTAAAAGATTCATGCTTGCAATCTGAATAGAAACTGTTTCATAAACGCTCAGAGTTTGTGTTTACATCTATTTTCTTATTCCTGTCCTTCACTGACAATAGCAAATACTTTGAAATCATGATCTGAAGGTGGAAATTAAAGTTAGAGATAGTGAATGCTTGCTCTGACGTTTATGTAAACAAAAAACTATGCTTGACAGCATTTTTGGTAGAACACCATCTATTGTCATAAATACAAGCATTAGCAAGTTTTTAATTTGTGTTTTTTTGTTTTTCATAAATGTACCTTTGAGGTCTTTCTTGCAATGATATATATTGCAGAGGCTTCTATTATGTCATGATGCTGAACTGAGATCAGACCCATGTAGCTATCTGGTTTGCTATGCTGAGTTTGAAGACATTATGTGTCTAAAAGATTCACACTTGCAAGCTGAATAGAAACTGTTTCATAAACATTCAGAGTTTGTGTTTAGATCTATTTTCTTATTCCTGTCCTTTGCTGACAATAGCAAATAGCTTGAAATCATGATCTGAAGGTGGAAATTAAAGTTAGAGATAGTGAATGCTTGCTCTGACGTTTATGTAAACAAAAAACTATGCTTGGTGATGTTTTTGGTAGAACGCCATCTATTGTCATAAATACAAGTGTTAGCAAGTTTTTAACTTGTGTTTTTTTGTTTTTCATATATATATAAATTTAAATACAAGTATATTGTCTATACTGAAGGGATTTGAACTGAGACTTTCAAGCTCCCTACAATTCTCCACTCCATGTTATACATATGAGTGAAAAAAAGATCCCCAATATACATTTTTTTATGTTGAATCAGTGCTCTTCAGTTGAACCACATCATCATCTCCCCCTCCATAACCAGTGCTCAGTTTATATTAAGATAGCAAATTTCCAAAATAATGCAAAGGCTTCAATTTTTTCCATCTTTAATTCTTCAGCCATTCATTTGATTGAAAATTGGATGACGGAATGCTCAAAGCCCTATGAGAGACTGGTGAAGGTCTCATAGCTTGCATAATTTCTATTTTAATTTGTTGCCTTTTATTATTAATTATAATAATTGTTTATTTCTTTGTAAATCAATTATCCATTCTTTTAAAAAAAATCCATAATAATTTTATAATTATTAGTGTGATTTCTTTAAAAAAATAATAAATTAAGTTGGTATGTAATTAATATAAATATAAGATATTATACAGAGAAAATGGATCAGTAGATTATGAAAATGATTGCTAGATAAATATTAGTTGAAGGCATCAGAAATAAAAATAGCAGTAATAATTTTAAATTTATTTTAGTATTATTTAATATATAAAACAATATAAATAATAACAGATGTGAAAACATTAATACTACATATAAGGATCACTAAATATAAATAGACTAGGAAAAATATTAATATGCAAAAAAAAGTATTGTAGAATACATAAAAAAACTTGAGTGGAGTTAACCTTTATAAAAAATATATATTAATAAACATACATTTTCTGTGTTTAATGATTATTAAACACAATAGAGGTTGTTTAAATTTTATAAGGTAAAGATTGCAGATTAATGTAAAAGCTAGATTAAACAATGTTATTTTAATTAATAAAAAATAATTTACTAGAAGAAAACTTGCATGAAAATTTATATATGAAGAGTCACATAAACTATTTCACTCTAAATAATTTATTATTTGCAATATTATTTACTATTGAAAATGATTATATTTATAGTAAATAAAAACAGGCTTCCATGTATTGTTTTTTAATTAAGTTCAAATTATTATATATGATATTTACCAAAATTTTTGTTTTAATAATCATATAGTTCTTTGAAATACCACATTTATTTTATTAAGTATTTAAGCAGAAAATCTCAAATGTTTATTTTTTCTGACAAAATCAGTAATAATACAATTATTACCAGAAAGTTTCCTTATTGGCTACTTAAAAACAAAGTTAAATCTTACAAAACACACATCTTATGTGAATTTTGTACCTAGATAAAACTAGGCTTTAAATAAAATTCAACATTAACAATTTTTATGTTCAATTTCTATGTAAAAGTTGTGTAAATAGCAATTGATTCTAAAAAAAAACATGATTATTTTAACAATATTTTTAGAGTAGGATAAACTTTTAAAGTTATTATAATTTTTGAAGCATATTGTCTAATCTAAAAGACTGATTTTCCTATAAAATATTTTCTTAATACTGACAATGTTTTTTTTCTTATTAACTATACCATAATTTATATATAAGATGTAGTCTTCAATTGAAGCATAGCCAAATTGTTTAGAGTCTTTTTGTAAGGTTATTCCAGTGTAATATAAAATTTTAATAGTAATAATTTACTCAGTTTACAAATATAAAAACACTTAATTCTAATAACTTTTGACCACAGTATATTATTTTTTACAAACACATGGATTAAATGTATATGATAAAAAATTTAAGCCTTGCAAAATTATTGTGATAGAAACTCTATCCAACAACAAATAAGAGTTGTTTTCTTTGAGTTTGAAAATATGAGATGGTATCATGAGTTCAAAGGATTGCTGAAACCAGTTTAACTTTTCTTAATTTTTTTAGAAATTACACGATTAAAAAGATCATTATTGAAACTAAATATATATTATCTTTTTTTTTATCTAATGAATTGCTCTTCCAATGAAATGTACATATTTTAACTGCAACTATAATTTATTACCTATAATTAGTATAATTTGATTTACATAAGTGAGTAGTTCAGCATAAAATGTGCATTTTAGAGTTATTCATCTTTTTGAGACTTCTTTATATATTTCAAGGATGTATGGCAGAATTTTAAATATATCTTAAAAAAACAATTATTTTCATTTTTTAAAAACTCCACATCAATATGTTTAAAAATTCTTTATATCTATATTTAGGAAAAAATAATTTATGTTTTAAAATCATTACTATGTTCTACATTTTATTATTTATACTACTGATATAACAAATAATTTCGGCATATTTGTGGCTTATATTTTGCTATCTTTTTGAGAAAATCGGTGATAGAAAAGTACAATTTATATACAAAGTGAAACATTCCACCCCAAAATAGTTCATAGTAAATCACTACTTTTATTATGTTTCATTAAGAAATATTACTACAACAATCTATTTGCAGAGCTTTCATGTAAAATAAAAAAACAATGTCACAATACATTGTAAAAATCACACTGTTTCATTGCTACTTTTTAGACATAGAATTGATTGATGGTTTTAGAAACAAATGACTACTGGACTTTACCGCAAAGTAATTTACTTAAAGCTTTAAAATAGAGAAAGTACGATTTAAGAGAAAAGTAAAACATTCAAAACAATGATAAATAATATATTCTTATTAAAATTTGTATGTAAATTTTGGCAAATAGCATTATTTTTTAAGATTTTAAGAACAGTTACTGCTATTTTCTACAAGTTAGGATAAAATTTGCTTAGAACAATTTTTTTAAATTACATCAATTTATAGTTTTAGTTCAGTACAATATATATATATATATATATATATATATATATATATATATATATATATATATATATATATATATATATATATATATATATATTATTGTGACCTTTTATTTAGGTCCCTGTATTAAATAATCCAAAATTTTAAATCATAATAATATATCTGGCATGAAAATCTTAATAAGTGGCTTTAAATAAAGACTGTTTTGGATGCACTAGGAAATCTGCTTGAGTGGAGATAAGATTTGAAACCCAGTGTAGGCTTTTACAAGGGATAAAATAATAATTTATTAGTAGTTTTGCTATTTTATTATTGTTGAATAGCAATTGAAACAAATAAATCAAATTTATTAAATCTTGTAAAATAAATGGTTATAGTTAATTCCTTAAGCATATTTTTTTTGTAGTGAATTGAAAATAGTCTTTGATATTATGGGTAGTTGTTAAAAACAAATGTAGAGGGGGTAATATTAATATATTCACACTAAGATTATTGGTCAATTTGTTACCACAATGCTTTGTAATGAAAACTATATATGATTTAACAAAGTTGTAGGGGAGTGATTAAGAAAAAAATAATGAGAGTCAACAGACTTCAACTCTAGTTATATAAAACAAGAAATAAAAAGCTGAAAAATCAGAAAATATTGGAATTTATTTGAATGGAATTATAAAATATTGTTTCTTTAAAATGATTGAATAGAAATCTAAAAAACCTTGCTATAATTTCAATACCACTTTTTTCATTGATTGATGGTTCTTAAAAGTTATACTGGAAAGGAAATGAAAACCCTGTGCATCATAACTTACTGCCATAAATATTGTTTCAAACCCAGAAAAATTCAAGAAAAAGTAAGCTTTTGCTTTTATTTTGTTCACATTTTTAAAATCTCATCTTTAAAAATGATGCACAAATTATTTACAGTTAAAAAAAAAAGCTGATAATGTTTGTTTGTATTTTGTGCCACTCTTATTATCCAGCAAAACAATATTGTGCTTGTAAATTATAATTTTAATAAAATAATTCTAAATGATTTTGAAGAAAAATGTCAAAAGATAAAATAAACAAATCAAAAAAGTCATTTTTTAATCATCTAATTTTTAATAAAGTAAAATATTAAAGATTTTAAGACTTCTCATTCGATAATTTAATATACAAAATTAACAAAGTGTATCACACACTTGAATGAGAAGCTATAAAGATACACAGAAATTATTACACACTAAGGCCTCGAGAAGTGCTTAGCATGTAATAATTTCTGTGATCTTTATACTTCTCATTCAAGTGTGTCATACGCTTTGTTAATTTTGTATAATAAAGTAAAATATAATTGCGTGGTTTTATTCTCTATTCTCATCTGCTAATTTTTCTTAGTGCCAATTGTGTAATGATAGAAATGTAACATTATGAATTAATTAAAATGTTAAGGATATTGTATTTATAATTGGATAAATTCTTTTTAATATTGCTAATCATATAATACTTTGCTAAAAAAATGGAAGAAAATAAATATTTACTTTTAAAGTTTTATTGGGAAATATACATCATAATAAGCTTTTAAAATATTTAAATTGCCCAGATTATATAAAGATTGTTACAAATTGTACCATGGAGGAAAGAATAAAATCAATAAAGAATTGTAAAAAGTTAAATATGTTAATTGTAATAAAATTCTAAAGTCATTTTCAAGGAAAATTATCTTGATTAAAACGTGGACAAATCAATTTTAGTTATACTCCACTTGAAACGTTTAAACCTTATCTCACTATGTTAATATTGAATAAATCAATAAATGTATTTAAAAGTTTGTTTTGAAGCCTACAATAACTTGTAAAGTTATTAAGGAAAATTATCCCCAGAAAAGTGGATAAATCTATCCTTTTGATTAGGCTACACTTGAAAATGTTTGAATTTCAATTTCACTATATTGACATCAGTAAATGTAATGATAAATGATTTTTTTTCTTTGCCTTTGAAAAAGTATTTGAATATCGTCTGATTATATTAACATCGAACAGGAGAATCAAAAAATATATATATGCATTATTTTAGGAATGTTTACCCATCATAATGTCAGTTAACATTTTAGCTCACCAGAATAAAATAAACTCTACTAACAGGATAAACTCTGATGGTAGAAAACGTTTGTTTATTATTTTTTTATTATTGCTATGTTAGTTTATAATACTTATGTCACATGTCCTTTGGAAAAATTTTTATGTATAATTTTTTTT
>JAQFVV010002384.1:0-27309 GCA_028023455.1 Epiperipatus broadwayi | reverse complement strand
GCATGCATACAGGTGAAAGAAGACATACAGGAGAAAAACGTTTTCATTGCATTTCATGTGAATACAAAACTACACAAAAAAGTAGGTTGAGAGTCCATGAAAGAATACATACAGGAGAAAAACCTTTTCATTGCAGTTTATGTGAATACAAGGCTGCACACAAGGGTAGCTTAAGATACCATGAAAGTGGACATAGAGGAGAAAAACCTTTTCAGTGCCGTTTATGTGATTACAAGACTGCACAAAAAGGTAGTTTGAGACTCCATGAAAATGGACATACAGGAGAAAACCCTTTTTAATGTATGTAGTTTATGTGATTACAAAACTGCATAAAAGGGTAGTTAAGACTCCATGAAATGATGTACATATAGGAGAAAATGCTTTTGAATGTAGTTTATGCAGTAAACTGACTTACTTACAAAGGCATGAAAGAACACATACAAGAAAAAACTTTTTTAATAGAGTTTAAATATGCTGAAAGGAAAATTAATAAACCATTAAAGAGAGCATGTTTGTGCACATTCAAGACTGCAAGGAAAAGTACTTTATTATGCCATGTATAACAGAACCACAAGGAATGCCATAGGATGATGTAAATAAGACTTAGTAGTTGAATTTGAATACAGTGTGTCAAACAAACTACAAGTAATATCCTAAATCCATGATTCAACATCACATTTGGGTGTGCCAGATATTATTGAATCAGAAATGGCATATAAGAAGGGGAGTGCATTTCACTACTGTCAGATCTAGGTTTTCAAATAGGATGCTAAGGATGACACAATAAAATGCCTAGTTCCAAATCACATCTACTTTTAGTATGGTAGCTCGGTAATTTAGAGTAATGCATATTGATTACATTTCTCTTTTTGGGCCCCAGTCAGCTCTTCGGGAATAGTGGACTTACTTAATTAGTGACCAAATATGCTTATGTATAAGCATAGATGTAAAAAAATACTGATGATGATCAATCATTTAGGTGAGCAATACATAATGTTGATAATGATCATCTACCCTTTAATGCTGTAAATTCATAATGATAGTGATGATGAATCTTTTAATGGT
Source organism: Epiperipatus broadwayi (assembly GCA_028023455.1). Classification (NCBI taxonomy): domain Eukaryota; kingdom Metazoa; phylum Onychophora; class Udeonychophora; order Euonychophora; family Peripatidae; genus Epiperipatus; species Epiperipatus broadwayi. The sequence goes on along the minus strand of JAQFVV010002384.1, from coordinate 26,244 downwards.
ATAAATGCATAATGATGATTGTGATGATCAGAAATCAGATTGGTTTAAACAACAATACATTTATTAATAATCTATAACATAATAAATATTTACAAAAAAAAATTCAGTTAATAAGAATGGTCTTCTATCATTGTGATTTGTTAACAATAAATTTCCCTGATTCAGATTTCAATCAATCTTTATTTACATTAGAGAAACAAAATAATTCCAAGTACAGTATACACAAAATGATATTAAATAATTCGCTAAATATATATATAAAACAAAAAGAAAAACCAAAATGAGAGATTAGTAATTCTAAATTTATCCCATTAATATAATTACTAGAATTAGGTTCGGGTAAATATATTTATAACTTTTTTTAAAAAATGTAGTCCCATTCCCATCTATGTGTGTGCAAGTCAATAAAATTAATGAAAGATAAGAAAAAGACCATTTACTCAAGTTGGTTAATTGTGCACTCAGAAATAAACAATTACAAGTAAATATTAAAAATTTATTAGTTTTGTTTGTTCTAGAGTTTGCACTTAATATTAATTATGCAAAAGACCTTACTTGAGATCGCTTTGATGGAATCAGTGTTGAACTTCCAAAGGGATCTGTAAATTTACTTTATTAATAGTTATACATATTTATTGATGAATAATAGTTATACATATTTATTGATGAACCATTTTTTCCCTTTACATGTCAACATATGATACATATTCGTTCACTGCCCCCACTTTTAAAATGCGGGTGACCAAATTTGAAGATGAAACTTGAATACACAAAAAACAAATCACATGAACTTTCAAATAGAAATAAAAATCAAGCGAATCAAAAAAATATATATTTATCCTGAAGAAAGCCAGCATTTGTCCATAGTTAAGAGTTTATAAACTTAAATGTCAATCTGCATGCATAATGTTCTTGTTCACCAATTCTATCAATTTTCATATATTTCATACTACTGCAGAAAGTAATTTGCTATTAACTGAAAGGAGACCTTTTGATCCTTTTTGGAGGCTTTAAAGGAACTGAGCAGGGCAAATTCCTAATGTCCATTCCATACATTTTTGATGTTGCAGCTATTATTACTGTGATTATTTATATAGTATACGAACATGGATGGGCTGCTAACCAACACACATTAGCCAGCGTGTTGAGTTTATTGGCTTTTTACCATTGAGTTTAAGATCAAGAAACACCATGGTCTTTTTTCTCAGTGCCTGATAAGGCAGAATGAAGGTTTATGTAAATGATAAATATTTTTCCATTACATACTGTAACCATAGGTTTTGGCTCAGTTTCATTAAGCTTTATTCCAGTACGTAAAATTTCAATTAGTAAGAATTTATTAATATATTGAAAATCAGTGTGTAAAAATCAATTATAGATTGAAATGCTTGTTGATTATAGATTCTCCAATCAAACAAAAGATCACCCATAAAGATCCTAAAAGTGATGATGATTTGGACTGCTAGTAATGCACTGGAAAATCTGATAGAGTGGATATTATCATAAACATTTATCACAAGTTCCAGTGGCAGCTATTTCAAATAATATTTTAATAGTGTTAAAATAATTTGGAAGTAAGAAAATTATTTAACACTTTATTATTATTATTAAACAGTAATTAAAAATAAACAACAAAATTAATTTATAATTCTTCTAAATTTTCTTTATAAACAATATATATATATATTATATTTTAATTTAAATTGAAATGTAACAGTCTAGATTTTTTTCACTAGAGGGATGAAAATATTAATTTATTCACATTTTACAAGTTTGTAGGGAGGACTACTAAGAAAAGGAAAATGAGAATCAACAGACTTCAATTCTAATCTTATAAAATGAGGAAAAAGCTGAAAAATTGGAATCTATTTGAATGGGATTATAAGCTATTGTTTACATAAAAATATGGAATAAAAGAATCTTAAAGCCCTGTATTATTTCAACACTGTTTTTCATCGATCTTATGATTTCTAATTGCCTACTGGAAAAGCTATCTGGACAATTACTTGCCTCAACATATATGATTTCAAATGAAGAACAATTCCAGAAAATGTAAGCAATTACTTTTATTTTCTTTATCTTAGTCAATTGTCAGATTTAATAATAACATGAAAATTATTTAGATTGAAGAGAAAAAGATTAAAGTGTTCTGATTTTTGTGCTGCCCTTAAGCATAAAGCAGAAAAATACATTTGTTTATAAATTATCATCTCAATAAAAATAATTCCAAATCATTTTGAAGGAAAGTTTCAGATATAATAAATAAACCAAAAAGTCAATTTTAAATCATTTAATCAATTTTTAAAAAAAGTACATGAGTTTATTGTCCTATTCTTCTTGGGAAAGAAAACTCATCTGCAGGTTACTTTAATGACAATTTGTTTCATTATAGAAAATGGAAAGTTACAGATTAATTAAACATGCCTAGAATATCGTATTTATAATTGAATATATTCTTAGTATAACTAAACACATCTTAATTTGCTGATAGAAAGGAAGTGAAATAAGTATTTATTTATTTTTATCTTTATTGAATAATATTTTAAACTGTTTTAAAATGACCCAGATCATTTAAAATTATGAGAGATATCTTGGCGGATGGAAAAACAAAATACACAAATCAATAAATTATTTTAAATGTACTTATTGTCTTTGGAAAGTGTTTAAATATTGTCTCCCTATACTGACATCACTACATAAACCAATAAATGATTTTTATTGCCTTTGGACAGTGTTTAAATATTGTCTCACTATACTGACATTGATACATAAATCAATAAATGATTTTTATTGCCTTAAGAAAGTGTTTGAATTTTGTCTAAATATGCTAATATCGAACAGGATAATCAAAATATATATCGTTACTTAGGAATGTTTACTTATAATATCCATTTTCTTGTCATTTTTGCTCATAAGAATGGTTCAAACTTTGACTAATAGGTTAAAATCTAATGGGAGAAAATGTTCATTTATTTTTGTTATTGCTATGTTTAATATTGTAATACGTTTTTTTTCTTTTTATTTCGTGTATTATTCAGGGATTTTATTATATATATCTTTATCATGCTATAAAATATACCTAGTAAGGATGTAGAGATGTATAAAGATATATACATTTATTACACACATTTTTGCTATTTTCCCAATTAAGGGAAAACAATATCAAATATCATTTATCTGAGAAGAGAGAGAAATATTTGTCTCTTGCACTGCTAAAACAAATGTTAATATTATATTGAAGGGGAAACATACAGACCCAAACTTGTCAAAATTATACCCATAATGATACAATTGTTCTATTATATGAAATAATTTAATTTATTTCTCAATTTTGCCTATGAATGAACATGTCCACTTTAAATACAAAATGTAGGTTGATCTTCATTGTTTACATGTACATGGCTTGCTATAACAAAAGTATAATTATTTTAAAATAATTGGTGGTCATCTTACTTATAGGTTGGTGATTTGTTTATAAATCCATTAATAGTCTCTGCATTATGAAATGGAATATTTATGTTTCCACTTTTATTATTAGTGTTTTACCTTGCTATTGTATTAATATGGTTTTGTGACAGCTTTTAGCTGATAAGTATGTGCCACATGTAATGGCATCAAATAGAATAATATTAATATTGTGCATGGGCTGATGGAGAATCTCCCATTGCCAATCAAATGAGAGGATGATATTGTCGAGGCTGATTAATAGTTAGTGCTTATAGCATAGTTAATCCTAAAAGAGGATGATTCCCATGGTCTGAATTCTATTTTCTCATGATCAGGCACTGGCTGCACTTTTATATCTATGAAGGTATTGGAATTGGCCATATACTGTACAACTATCATGTTGTTTTGTAGAGCCTCCCTTTATTGTTAGATCCCTCATGAGGTTATATATAGTTAGTTTTCCACCATGTATGGTGAAGTTTAGTATTTCAAAATCAAATAGCAAGGATAAGATAAAGTTAGATTAAGGGACACTGATCTATCTATAGTTTGTCTAATTGGAATAGTGTCTTTATGATGTTGTGTAATCTTCATCAATTTATAAACAAACCAACCCAAAATTTTCTAGTGTTTGTAAAACTTCTATATGAAAGAACAAAGAGTGCACATGGACACTGTGGATTTATCTTCGTCAAATAGTGATTCACCAATGAATCGGTAAGATAAGGTAATTATTAAGTGATTAGGTTGTGGACATAGGCAATGTTTTGGTGTCATGTATGCATATGTCTGTCCCACATCAATACAATGAATCTTTGTATATCACATGATAATAGATTACTAATTGTACTGAATATGATAATTGTCTTTTATTATATTCTAATAAATCAAATAGCTACAGTTTAATATACTAAATTATAACTTAGAGTTTTTACATTTAAAAAGTTGCGTATATCCCAAAGACCTAGATACATTTTGTTTTATAATTTAAATGCTAAGTTATCTTAAATAAGGTTTAACTATCTTATTCTATAAGATAGAATAATAAAAGCCACATAGCCAATAATGTTTGTCTTATTTACTATAGTTAATGGGATACTTGTAAATTTCCATCCCTGATTTCATTTAATGAAGTCATCTTGTTTCATGCAATGTGTCTGAAATAATCTTGTAAATAATGTAAATAAATTTTGTTGTGTTAAAAATTTACAAGGTTGTCAGTAGTTTTATTGCTAATGAACACACATACACACTATTATTGTTATTGCTATCAACGTATCCTATGATTACATGGAAATTGTCATCGATCAATATTATATAAGTCACTATAGGTTGGTATATCAGAATAATTTTGTTAAGCCCTATAATTTATGAGTATATCTAGGGCCTCATTACTTAATAATCAAAATACTGGTAACGTAGAGTATTATTTTAAGTGGTATACTAAAAAATTAACCAGTTAATATTGGTTTAATCTGTTTATTTAAGCCTGCAGATCTGTCATTAACTGATCTTGATCACATTGTTTATAATTACTTGAGAAAAGGAAGTTAGTAACTTATTGTGTTTAGAAATATGAAAAGTTATTCATATTTCTGGAAGCTCCAAGTATATAATAGTTATGGAGTTTATAAATTTTCTTTGAAATTAATAAATATTGTATGTTAATTCGATTTGGTATTAAGAGCTGTTTTGTGCGTTATGTTTGGGTAGTGGCGAAATCCCTCTCACTGACCCAAGTATATCTTGTATAGCAACCTTTAAGTTATGTGAATCCTGAGAAGAATAAATTATATTAATATGCAATATAGGATTTGAATTTATGGTAAATTTTATCACTATTTATTGTAGTTGGGTTGGAGTTATGTTATATTTACTGTTTTATAAAAGTCAACCAAACTTTAAAGTATAAATTGCTTCTTTTGCCTGAAATGTATAGCTTGCATTGACTTTATGGTGAATATTCTGGTTTTGTTAAGCTTGGAATCCGTATTTCATTTAGTTGTCTTATCATCATTTAATTCAATATCAAATTTAGAGTTCTGGACATCATCGTTCATCATCATCATTCTTTTCAACTGTCATTTCAATCTTTCTTTATTCTTTTTTCATCCTAATTCATTATGCTAATCAACTCACCATTCATTAGCTCTTATTCCATTATCATCTTAATCATCCATTAACTCTTATTCTATCATCATCTTAATCATTCATTATTCTCATACATCTTCATTCTTTTCTCTTCATTCTCAGACTCATTTCATTTTATTATTTAATTATTACTTATTTTCATCCATTTAGTCATCTACACCTAATTTACTGATTACCTAATTTATATTTTAATTCCATATTTATTCCACCGATCTAATTATTTATGTATTGGTTTGATAAATATTAAGTTTATTTCATAACCTTTTGTTTGTTTGTTCATGGATTTTGAAGCTAGTTTGACCAGAAGTTATTAATCACCTTGTAATCTTTTTTAAGTTTATAGTTTCATGTGACTTATTCAATAAAGAAATTATCTCTTTAGTTTAACATTTATTTTTAGGCATATGTTCTAGATTACTTGTCGCTATGAAGGTTACAGAGGAGGATATGGTTCCAAATGTATAAATTGACTAGTTAGATTAGTGGGAAGATTACAATATATACAATTATGATAGACAAAAATAAAGCATGACCCTTATTCCCAAAAGGCTGTAAAGTCACAAACCAAGGCAGCTGTTGGTGGCCGAAGGCAAAGGGTGCTATGAATCCCCTGATTGTGGACCCAGGCTGCCATTTGATGACAATTTTTTATTTAGGTACTCACAACTGCAGATGACTTTCAAGTGAAGGAAGATTGCAAGAATTAAAAGAACTTATATTAAATGGGACATTATTGGACTTTGTGAAAATAGAAGAAAAGCTGAAGAGACAATTGATTTAAAAAGTGAACATATACTCTATTATAAAGGCACAAATATTGGAAATCCAAGTGGAGTAGGATTCATTATATATAAAAAGTGGAACAATATTGTGGAGATTGGTGGTGTATCGGACAGAGTGGCAAGATTAGTTATACAACTTAATAGCAGATACCAGAGGCAGATAATTCAGATTTATTCTCCAATAAGTTCTCATAGTGACGAAGTAGTAGAAGATTTTTATATGGATGTACAAAAGGCTTTTGATCAGAGAAACAACTTTTTAAAATTGTTATGGTAGATTTTAATGCTAAAATTGATAAACAAATGAAAGTGATGTATGTAATTTTGGTTATGGTAATAGAAACGAGAGAGGACATAGACTTGTGGAGTTTGGAGAAAAAGAAAAACTATATTATGAATTCTTTTTTTGAGAAAAATGTTAAAAGAAAATGGACATGGAAGCATCCAAATGAAGGTACAGCAGAATTGGATTATATTTTGACTAACAGGATGTTTTTAATAAATTTAACACAGGAAGTGATCATCATTTAGTAAGGTGTAAGATACGTGTTAATGTAAAACTAGAGAGACAAAAATTATTAAGAAAAACAATATTTACAGTTGATATTTCTAATCTTCACAAACATTTTAATGAATTTCAATTAGAACTTACAAATCGCTTTCATGTATTAGTAGATTTTGAGCATGATTCAGATTTGAATGAAATTAATATAAAAATAACTGATACACTTTGAAAAGCTGCAACAAAGATAGCTGTTAGAAGAAAACAGCAACTGACTAATAAAATTTCTACTGAGACTAGAGAATTTATGACGAAAAGAAGGAATATGAAGATATACAAAAATGATGCATTAAATATAATTGAATATCTCTAATTTTGTAAAATGTTGCAGAAGAGAGTTGAAAGTAATATAAGAAAGTATAACTGAACTAACAAAGAAAGCTGTAAAAGAGAATAAAAGTCTCAAGAATGTTAAACAACATTTTGGTATTGGTAGGAAATTTATATCAGCCATATGAAAAAAAGATGGAATTATTACTAAAAAAAAAGATGACATCATGAAATTGGTAAATGTTTATCAAGAATTACATAGTAATAAAGAGCAAGTACCTTCTATAACTTCCGAATTGCACAGAAATTTTAAACGAAGAAGTGACACATGCAATTAAATGTATGAAGAAAGGAAAGGCTCCAGGTAATGATGGAATTATAATTGATATATTAAAAGAAGCAGGTGAAGAAATAGAAATTTTTTTAGCAAAGTTATATACCAAATGTCTAAATGATAAAGATGTACCGGATGATTGGAAGAATGCAGTAATATTAATATTTAAAAAAGGTGATAAAGAAGATATTAGAAATTACAGACCTATCAGCCTTTTATCGGTTTTATATAAAAATTTTACCAAGATAATTACAACTCATCTACAGAGAACATTGGATTTCCACAAACCAAGAGAACAATCTAGATTTAGAAGTGGTTTTAGTACAGTAGATCATATCCAGGTATTGAGAAAAGTGATAGAAAGGACAAATGAATATGAGTTGCCATTATGTTTTGGATTTGTAAATTATGAAAAAGCTTTTGATTTTATAAACATTTTTTCAGTGATTAAAGCATTGGATCATCAAGGTATAGATCCAGGATATTGTCATATTTTAAACAATATTTATAAAAATGAAACAGCAACAATTAGATTATATATTGATACTGGGAAAGTCAACATTGAGAAAGATGTAAGACAAGGTGACTCCATATCTCCAAAACTTTTTACAGCAGAGCTGCAAGAAGTATTTTGTGGATTAAATGGGAAACTAAAGAAGTGAAAGTAAATGGAGATTATTTAAGTCATTTAGATTTCGCAGATGATGTAGTTGTTTTTGCAAATAATGCTTCACAGCTTCAGGAAATGTTGCAGGAGTTATCAGATGAAAGTAGGACTAAAGATAAATGTTAAAAAGACTAAAGTAATGTTTAATCAATTTGCTCAAATTATGAAAATAAAGATTGATTATGATGAATTAGGAGAAGTTAACAGTTACAAATACCTCAATCAGATTATTAATACAGATGGAAACAATCGAGGAAATTAACTTGGTTGGAGTTCTTTTGGTAGAAATAACTTGATACTAAAAGGAAATATGCCTATATGTTTGAAAAGGAAGTTTTTTAACAAATGTTTTACCAGATCTTACTTATGGATCTGAGACTTGGACACTTAATATAAGAGCATTACAGAGACTTCAGACTACTCAAAGAAGTATGGAGAGATGTTTGTTGGGAGTAACAAGAAGAGATTGAAATGCAATGTATGGGTAAGAGAACAAACAGGTGTTACAGACCTTATTGATATTAAAAGATTGAAGTGGAGTTGTTCTGGACATATTGTTAGAAGAGATGATAATAGATGGACAATTGAAATTTTAAACTGGATTCCAAGACATTGTAAAAGACCCAGAAAGAGACCAGATGTGAGATGGATGAAATAAAAATGTGTGCAGGGATGATGTGCAGAAGAGAAGCTAAAGATTGGAGAAGATGGATTATTCTTGGTGAGATCTTCATCCTGCAGTGGATTGATAATGATGAGGACTTGGTTAAAAACAAACACATACCAATTATCTCTTCTGAACATATAGCATAAATCCATTGAAGATTGATATACACCAGTTTTGTAAAATAGACATTTTGATGTATAATTTTATAATGACCTTGACACTGAAATTGGAATGCCTACAGTAATGGCTTTACCTCATCACATTGCACTGATTACTTTATCAATGACTATTATCTATATTGTTGCTTCAATATATATAAGAAAATGGCTTAAAGAAACAATTTCTAGTATTTTCATGGTTCTTATTTTCATAACAACGAATTCAAGGTTGTAGAATAAATTAAATCATTAGTTCATTCTTGCTAATTATATATTGAAGTTTGTCACTTTACCAGTGAATATTAACTTTCCAGTTTTTTCTATAAATATAGTTTTACTTCTCATTATTATGTAACAAAAACACTTATTTATAATTGTTAATAAAGAAGAAGATATAAATTAATATTAAAGTTTATCGGTTAAATGTTTTCAAGGATCCATGTTTCATATTCATAGTTTTCCTATAATGTAAGTAAAATACATGCAAATATTCAAATAAGCTGCCAATCTTATAATATTGTGCTCAGAATCAAATGATCACAAACGAGAAATAAAGGAGGGATTTTACATTAATCAAAACATCCATGCTATGAATAGGAAAGACACTTGCTTCAAAATCTTGAAGAAATGCACTATATAATACTAGCTTATTTGAATATTTGCATACATTTTATGAAGGCAATGAATATGAGGTACGGATCCTCGAAAACATTTAGCCGATAAACTTTAATATTAATTTTTATCTTTTTCTTTATTAACAATTATAAATAAGTTTCTTTCTATCCAAATTATAAAGATTTTATATTCATTTTAAAATATAAACATTAAGATTTAAATTTCATATCCTTACTGCTTTTAAACACCAAACCGTTTTTTTCTTTAAAAAAAAGACTTTACTTTAGATGCTGATGGTTGTGTTATTTCTCAGACAAGTGAAAAATGCGAGATTGATTTCTTGTGCTAGCTAAAACCTATTGTTACAAACTAATCAATAAAAAAAATTATAAAACATTTTATTTAGTCTTTTTTATTCAAACTAGTTCACCCAGCAACTATTTTGACCTCGTATATTTTGATCTTTGAACATATCAATCTGTCTTATCAGTCAATTATATATTTTTTGTTGTTAATGATATTAAGTGAGTAAAAGATTAAATTTTCTACCAATAAACTGACGGTAGTTTATTTGTTTATATATATGTTTCATGTGTATATAACAAATTTGTCTATTTTCAAGGTGTATATAAAAAAGAAAATTTTTCAAAATAAATAAAAATATTAGTTTATATGTATGTTTCATGTACATGTTTGTAGGATAAATTATTTTCCTATCAATTGGCTTGAATTCAACCAGCAAGAAAAGTTAGGATAAGTCTAATGGTTGGTTTTAAGTCATTTCTTACACATGCAAGGAAACATACAGGAGAAAAACTTCCACTGGCTTTGTTTGAGTTCAAGATTTCACAGAAAGGAAATATAATTATATATCAAAGAAGACATACAGGACAAAAACCTTTGTGTGCACTTTGTTTGAAATAAGGCTGAAACCAAAGTAATTTACAACCTATGAAAAAACGCTTACTGGAGAAAAACCATTTCAATGCCCTTTGTGTGACTATAAGACTGCACAGAAAAGTTGTTTAAGAATACATGAAAGTCTACATACAGGAGAAACTCTTTTACATTGTATTTCATGTAAATACAAAACACCAAGTAAAATTAGTTTAATAATGTATACAGAAGAAAAAGTTTCAAGATATTATGTGTGAATTCAAGACTAAATGAAAATGAAAATTAAGAATAACTGAAATTACATATACTGGCAGAAAATGTTGTCTATGTAGTTTTCCAGAATTCAAGATTAATATAGCATGAAAGAAGGCATATAGGTAGTTTGCTTTCAATGCACTTTGTGCATGTACAAAAAGGATGATGATGATTACATGAAAAACACATACAGAACAAAAATCTTTACAATGGATTTTGTTTGACTACAACATTAAAGATTAAAATCATTTAGAAAGAGATAGATGTAGGAACACATACAGGAGAAAATTATTGTAGTTTCTAAATGCAACATAGCAAATAAAAGTAATTCATCATGACAGAAAAAAGGTATAGAGGAGCTAAAACTTTTTTGTAGTATAACTTTAAGAGTACATGAAAGAACACAGGTGAAAAACCTTTATAATGTATCTGTAAATTGAATACTGGAGTTAACATATTTTAATGAACCACAAATGAATTTATACAGGAGACATTTTTATATTGCAATTTGTGTGAATTCAAGATTCTTTATCAAAACTCAAAAATACATGAACGAAGTTATTCAACAGAAATCTTTTTAGAAAGTATTTCATGGGAATTTAAAACTAGTTTTAGTTTACAAAAAAATTATTACGCTGATTTATGCATGGTTTCAAATCTGCAGACAAATGCTATTTAAAAAAACAGGAATGATTTCCTACAGAAAAATCATAAACTAAAATTATTTTTCATACAATTTGTCTTCTGTTAATTATGAGATTTGAAATATTTGGTTTACAATAATAGTTTTTTTGGAAAACATTTTATTTTCAACATGTTATGGAAAGAAATTTACAGATATTTTAAAATAATATCATGGTTTGATAAATAAATAAATAGAATAAAGATTTCTTACATTTACATTAGTTTGCAATAAAAAGAATGAGAAAATTGTTATTGATTTTTTTAAAAATTTGATTGGTAACCTATCCAATATTATTAATTTCAAACTTTTAAAGCATATTTAGAATACTCTTACATTTAAATTATTTAGGAAATAGATCAAAAAGGCACAAATTATTTAAAAATTTTATGAAGTATATAACTTCATGTTTGCATAGGTGGAAACCATTTACCATGGTCAAACTCATTCCACTCACAACTTTGACACCACCCACCTCAGATAAATACAATAATGATTATTTCTAATTATTTTTTAAACTAGAGATTATCTCTAGCACAGATATAAACTTTAAACCTCAGTTAAAGATTAATATATCTGATTTTTTTTAATTTTAAACATACACACACATGGAATTATTCACCATTCAATTTGTACCTGTGTTTTCTTAAATAATTTTTTATGCAACTTTGCATTATAACTAATTCAAGCTGTAAATGAATGTGTTTTAATTACAATATATTATATAAATATAATGAACTGAATATAAAGTGATGATTTTATAGCACAACTACATATTTTATCCATAAGAATGAGGTTGTGACTAGCACTAGTGTAATTTAGTATTGTTTTCAAAACCGCAGTTGTTTTTAAGAAATATATATATATATATATTGGTATTTCTAACAATTCCATCTCCATGTGGGTGACTATAAAATAAAGATGTATTTAAGTGCTTAAATAACTTAAGAGACCCATTGTAAAATAATGTAATGATGTTATTCTGATTGGACTTTGTACTAGGATTCATTTGAGAAACAAACATTCCCAGAAACTCATTAATTCTATTATGTATTGTCTGCAAATATGTAAATTGAATCTATTATGCAAAGATATAAAGTTAAAAATTAGTTACATTAATAATATAAAATAACGTCATACAAAGAAGAACATTACTTCATGATTTTTACATTGATTAATATGCAAACCTAGTGAGAAATTAAAATGTATTTCACATCATCAAACATCACATGATCACCATCTCTATACTAGCACATAATTTGTTATAAACAAAGGCAAAACTCCCCATACAGTAGTGCCACCCTGTGCCAAACAGAGTAATCAATGGATGCCAGAAGGCTTATGCATAAAATCCCTATCTAGTGCCTACTCATCCAATATCTGCAGACTAGTTTCTGGCTTGTAGCCATCATCAGTGAGAAGCCTTAGATCTGAGAGCACTGCACCTAGATCTTAGGATCTAATGCAACCCTCCAGCAGCCACCCTTTAACTCTACTACAAAACTATGAGAATGAAATTGAAAACATTGTTAATATACTCAATCTAAGCTCAATATCTTATATAGTCATATGGGTCTGAACTCAATTCAGTACCCATACATTTTGGTGTCTTTGGCTCTTAAACAACCATAGCCACCACTATCCTATTAGGCAGGATTGGTGTTAAACCATCAAACATCACATGATCACCATCTCTATACTAGCATATAATTTGTTGTAAACAAAGGCAAAACTCCTCATACATTAGTGCCCCCTGTGCCAAACAAAGTAATCAATGGATGCCAGAAGGCTTGTGCATAAAATTCCTATCTAGGTGCAATGCTCTCAGATCCAAGGCTTCTCACTGATGATGGCCACAAGCCAGAAACTAGTCTGGGGATATTGAATGAGTCGGCAATAGATAGGGATTTTATGCACAAGCCTTCTGGCATCCATTGATTACTCAGTTTGGCACAGAGTGGCACTACTGTATGAGGAGTTTTGCCTTTGTTTACAACAAATTATGTGCTAGTATAGAGATGGTGATCATATAATGTTTGATTGTTTAACACCAATACTGCCTAATAGGATAGTGGTGGCTATGGTTGCTTAAGAGCCAAAGACACCAAAATGTATGGGTGCTGAATTGAGTTCAGACCCATATGACTATATAAGCTATTGAGCTTAGATTGAGGATATTAACAATGTTTTCAATTTCATTCTCATAGTTTTGTAGTAAAGTAGAGTTAAAGGGTGGCTGCTGGAGGGTTGCATTAGATTCTAAGATCTAGGTGCAGTGCTCTCAGATCCAAGGCTCCTCACTGATGATAGCCACAAGCCAGAAACTAGTCTGGGGAGATTGGATGAGTAGGCACTAGATAGGGATTTTATGCACAAGCCTTCTGGCATCCATTGATTACTCTGTTTGGCACAGGGTGGCACTACTGTATGGGGAGTTTTGCCTTTGTATTTCATATCCAAAGTTAGAACATATTTTGTTAAAAAAGTTTTGTCTTTTCACATTTTAATTTTGCTATCACATAGAATTTGTAATTTTCTCATCTTTATACACACTGCAAATTTTTAATGTTATCACATTTAAAACGTATTTACATCTATTTAGTTTTTTGAAGTTAAAATCGTAAATTTTATACGAAAACTTATTTCAAATAAGGTGTAGAAGTTATTTATATGAAATTTAAAGTCATTTTAGCTTAAAAGCTAATATATATCCTATTTTTACTATTAAAAATTAACAATTAATATCTGGGTATATATTTATTTCAAAGACTCCACATAGAGAGAGGAGTTGATATACTATAATTCAAAGTGTATTTCAAAATAATGTGCTATATGTTAGCTCTGTAAAACTTATGTTAGTATTGATAATCATTATTTGAAGTTAATGTATAGATATCATTTATTGTAAATATATTGTGATAAAAAATGCACCTTAAACCCAAAAAAGTATTTATTTAATATAAAGTTTTAATAGTAATTAAGAGTAAGAACTGTTGAAAGAAACTTTCCACTGTGGTTGTAAATGTGTCATGTGACCAAGGCAATAATATAATGAATGATTGTGATTGATGATTGTTATTGATATTGGGATTATCTAAGTGTTGACTGATTTTTTATGAAATTATATGTGTGTGTTTGTCTGTTTGTATACAATGCCTTAGTGTATACAATAATTCTTCAATGAAGAATAATAAAAAAATATTTTGTATGTGATTATTTTATTTTTATTTTTTGAAACTATTTGTGTCTCATTTAATGGGGTCTATTATTAGAAATGATTACTTTCTAAAAATAACCTTTAAACTATCAAGATTTGTTAAATTAAACAATTCAAAACAAAACAACACTCTCCATATAGTAGTGCCATCTTGTGCTAACAAGAGCAATCAATGGATGCCAGAAGGCTTGTGCATAAAATCCCTATCTAGTGCCTACTCATCCAATATCCCCAGACTAGTTTCTGGCTTGTGGCCTTCATCAGTGAGGAGCCTTGGATCTGAGAGCACTGCACCTAGATCTTACTACTATATGGAGAGTGTTGTTTTGTTTTGAATTGTTTAATAACAATTATTGTGCTAGTATGAGATAGTGATCATGTGATGTTTAGTGATTTGTTAAATGTGGTCAGAATATGAACATATGATAAAGGCATAGACATTTGAAAAACTGTTTGTATTATCTACATTGTTGAAGAAAGGGATCTTGTACTAGACCAAAGAAGTTTGTTTTTATTATTTACTTTGTTTTGTGAATTAGAAAATTTACATACATGTCTTTATTGAATAATATAAAATATTTTTAGAACATTTATTCTTTTCTTGATTCTTTAAATTTATTGGATAGTAATAAAAAAAGTAAAGTGATAGTCTTGTCAGCTACATATGTGGAAACAATTAGAGAAGAAAATTTATTTTGGGTAAATGTAATTTCAGGAAAAAATATTAAGCAAAATGCTCTCTTTTTATATATTGTTTTATTGTGTGAATTATTTTGATTCAATTTTTTTATTTCTTTATATGGTCTTTCAAAAGATATTTTTTTTGTTTTTATATTTACCTTACTGAAGAAATATAAAAGTAAACAAGAATGATAATTCTTAAGAATTACCATACAAGATGCTATAAACAATAGAAATTGAAGTAAAATATAAAAGTAAACACATTGAATAATTTTGGAAATGACCGTTTAACATAATTTAAATATAAGAATAAAGTTGAGAACTATAAAAATATAGAAGTTTAATCCTTGACTATGTCCATATAAGTAGGTGAAATGTAAGAATAAGATTGAAATGAAAAATTTATAAAATAAACCAAAAAATCAAGAGTAAAAATGTGGGAAATTAATTGATTTTATATATTGTGAAAAATATGATGCTGATCAAGGGCCATCACAAGACTGTTATAGCTTGCCCTGATTATAAATATATACTTTAATAAATGTACACACACACACACACACATATATATATATATACTGTGTGTTTTTATTTGTTGGGTTTTGTTTAAAATATCAAAGTAGAGTTGAAACTAATATGGATATGTCTGTAGACTTATATATATATATTGTAACGTTTATTTATATACGTTACAAATATATTGGCATTTGGTAAAAGCTAAAAAAGTAAATTTAGATTTTTTTTTGATTAGTATAATTTTTGTTAAAACGTGCAATGAAGGTTAAAATTGTCATTCTTATTTTTTTTTATCTAATTGGAAAGAATAAATGACATACAGATTACTAATCCAGATAAATTAAAAGAATTCCAAAAGTATAAGCTAAAAGAAAAATATTTTAGCTAATTAAAGATGGAAGAATAATGCTAAAAAAAAAAAAGAGAACTTTGTAACTTAAATTTAAGAGAGAGTGTATAAGATTATTATCTTATACGCTGATAAAAAGACAAAACAGTGCGCAGAAGTTCCAAAAATGGAGCGCGATATAAAAAGGAGATGACAACTTCAATCTGGGTCTTCTCTTTTACTTCTAGTTACGTCTCTGAAAGTTGGAGGTTTCCACGAGCATAACCTGTGGCAAGAAATATACTTCTACACAGGTATGCCCCTTGCTGTACCAAGCTGTCACGCGAGCATGGAAACGGGACTTGTGAAGACCGCTTTTTGCAATAAAAGGGTCGCAACAACCGTGCCTTTTCTCCAGCTATAGAACGGAACAATAATGGAAGACGCCGGCAGGAGAGACCAATGGAAATTCTCATGATCTGGGATCCCATAAACCTACATGAACTTACCGGTAAGTTAAGAATAAATTTTCCTGATAGTGACTTAAAAGTTTGCAAACAATTATTTATCTAGGCTTAGACTACCATCCTGATATAGACTTTTCGTATTCAAGGGACTTTCTTATAAAGAATTTTATACAAGATCTTGGAACATTATTAAATTGCGTTCATTATTTAATCTAACTGTTTTTGTTAATCGATTCATTATCTGGATTAGCATGTGTGTACTTTCCAGTTTAGTTAATTCGTAATTTAACTTATAAATATTTTAGTTTGTTAGAATAAAAGAGATTATACTTTTATCAACCTTTTTCATTGTGCGTTATTAATAATGGTTATTATTCTTTTTAGTATTAAAGTTATTATTAGTTTAATAAGATTTAAAAGTAATTTACCTTGCCAATATGTTTGAATAAGCCCAGCAATAATAATCTCAAAAAAAAGATAATTCTAGTTTACCGTAAAATTACCGATTCTTAAAATCTAAGACCAATAATCTTAAAACTATTAATTCTCGTTACGGTAGGAGGTAATACCGATTTGTTTAAAAGCATTTTTTCTGTTTAGTTTACGAGTTACCATATGTTTGACGCAGTCTCAGTGGGTCTAACGACTCTGGCGCCCTCAAGTAGAAATTAAAAACTGGTTCTGCTCACGATAGTACTCGGTAATAGTTCTAGGCCGAAGTTGATCAGGAAAAATAGCTGTGTTGAGAATAGAAATACAACTTTCTTTTTTCTTTTGATACAGCTTGATCAACTCACGCTCAAATATAAATTTGAGGCGTATAGAGGCCTAGTAATAAGAAAAACGTTACAATATACACTCCTAGAATTGTTAGAAATTATTTAAAATAGTAACATTTTAATACTCTAAATTTTTTTATTTATATTGTCTTATATACAAAAGGGAAAGAAAAGAAAATACTTTATTATTTAAGTTTAAGCAATCTACAATTAAAAACTACATATCGGAGTTTTTGTATTTATCACATAAAGATGAAATTTAATTAGAAATTGGAAACTGAGGAATTATTACTTTTTTGGTATTTATTTTACAAAGCTACAGCCAGTATTGATTAGATAATTTATTTCTTCTAATGTTCTATAACATGTTTTAGTGTTTTGTAACCTTTTCTGTTAATTAAAACTTTTCTAGTAATTAAATTGATGAAAGAAATATACCCACTAAGATTTTTGAACATTCTTTTTCATATGATTATGAAAGAGAAGCTAGCTGCATTTTGACTAATTTTTTTTTTCTTACAAAGATAGGAAGAAAAAATTTTCTTCTTGTCAAAAAAATGTGTTAATTTGACAAGTAGCCATTTGCTTTGATAATGATTTCTTAGTCTGGAGGGTCTGATTATTTAAGGAGAAAATCGGGTATCATGTTTAAGAAGCTACCCATGTTTTTTAGTAGAAACTCAAATAAAAACAATTGGAGTTGACACTGTCATAAGAATACTTTTTATTGATAACAGCAATACATGTTAAATTTATCACCAATTGTAGTAACTAATCTCACTGAATTAATTTTATTGTTACTTGGAACTCTTTAAGTCATTCACAACCACAACACTCATTAATAAATGGATCAAAGAAAGCTATATTGAGTACATCTGTCATGGTTTGTCAGGCCTCATAATCATTGTATGATCCTGTTTTTAACTGCTCATTAAAAACATGCTTATCTGTTTAAAAAACATGATTTATAAAGTTGTTTAAAGTAAAAAATTTTGGATCCTTAGAAATTCTATTTTTCTCTAGAGCTAATCATCAAAACATATGAAATTCTGATCCTGTCCTCAATGAAAAGAAACTAATGTAAAGTAGAAGAATAGAATGAAACTTGTTTTACTTATTTATATTTTCTTCTTAAAAATACCATAATTTCATAAAGTTTATTTATTTATTATTCTTTTATTATATATATATTATACCGAGACAAAGTCGGTATATGTAAACACACACACACTCGAGCATTATAAAATACTCTTAACGTTATATTTCGTAACCTTTAATAGTTTTCTTCCCACATTTTCTAAAATACATGTGTAAAAATAAAGATAATAAGTGTTTAATTAAATAGTCAAGGCTTTCGTATAAATTAATAAAATAACATTCTCTAAAAAAAAATATTATAAAAGAAAATATAATAAAGATAATAAGTGTTTAATTAAATAGTCAAGGCTTTCGTATAAATTAATAAAATAACATTCTCTAAAAAAAAATATTATAAAAGAAAATATAATATGCCATTATAAATATTAATAGATAATTTCCACTTGTATACGCCACGGGGTATTTAAAAAAAAAAAGGTTTCTTTTAGAATTATAATTATAGTAAAAGTAAAACTTATAGAAATGATTTTGAAAAGATTAAATGCTCGACTTCTAAGTTAATGTAAATTGTATTGTTCTTGTAAGACACGCACACACGTATGCACTCAAAGTGTGAATGAATAGAAGTTTGTTAACTGAGATTGCAACATGAGATTGCCTAGATCTAAAATTGCCTTGAGCACAAGGATTGAGTGAACATTTACATCGGACGCGGACCCTAACGACAACTCTAAAAATATGGAACTCTGGGGGGAGATTGGATCCTAAGATAAAATCCATCTCATATAAATATCACGGAAAATCTATGGTTTTTTGTTTTTTGGTTAAATTGACTTAATAGTGTTGCTTATATATTTTCGCTTAACGTACTTGCTTGTTA
Organism: Epiperipatus broadwayi; assembly: GCA_028023455.1. Taxonomy (NCBI): domain Eukaryota; kingdom Metazoa; phylum Onychophora; class Udeonychophora; order Euonychophora; family Peripatidae; genus Epiperipatus; species Epiperipatus broadwayi. The sequence continues at coordinate 6,791 of JAQFVV010002384.1, read as the reverse complement.
TATTCAATATAGTGCTTGATATAGCTTGATATAAAATAATATACTTTTGTTTCGCCGTATCCGTATTCAAGATGATCGCTGTGAAATTAATACTGAGAGCGTCGATTATCATGCTGGGCTAGGAAACCCTTCAGTGATTGATCGACGCTCCGCCACCAAATATCTCCGAAGCTATGAATATTCACCGACATCTCCAGTTAAAATTAATGCTCCGATTTAATAATAATGTTCCGAGAAATACCAGAATCATCCAGACCATGCTATGCTCAACTTTAAATAAAACGAATAACTTCATTATGAAAATGCCATCTCCCACGTTCAAATCCTCATTTCATTCGAAGCAGCGGAAGTCGAAATCCAAATCCTAGGTAAACAATTTATTTTACTTTATGTTTTCATTCACTCCACTCGTAAACTCTTAAAGGCAATCTCATAGTTAACTAACTTACACTTGCATAAATTAAATAATAAAAGATTCCGTAATATTTAACCTATTATTGTAACTTATCTTTGTGTAACCTCAACATTCATAAAATCAAATTTAATCTTAGGACTTTTCCAGAACATGAACTTTAACCTTAATTATTATCCAATAAGTCATCACAATCATTTTCAAGATATAAAATGAAATTTGTATTCCACATTGTATTATGTCTAATATGTTTCTTTCTGGGCGAGTGCGTGAATGCGTGTGTGTGCGTGTGCAAATAAATTTTGAATTAATATTGCTTTTTTATATTTAATAAATTTGTTCAGTATATAAACAAGTCGAGCATTTCTCAAATCTTTTCATACAATTAAATTCTTATTTTATTTCCTTTTAATCACTAATAAAGTTGTCATTTAATTACACTAATTTAGATTTAGATATGTTTTTTTTTTAACCATGTGTTCTTTTAAAATGTCATTTGCCAACGTCGTGCCGTAAGTCACGATGTTTATTTATTTACTCTTAGTTAAGATAGGTTTAAGAATCGGGCGGGCCTATAATAAAATATAAATAAATGTCTAATGCTAATGATGAAAGTAATTCATAGGGGGGATGATCTTAGAAGCCTAATCGTTTTGAGGGATGAATGAACAGTCGTATTGGTCGCAAACAACCAATAATTAAGTCCAGTACCAGGATCACTCAGTTAGTAAACAAAACTTCCTTCCCATTAGTGTACAGTGCGTCTTTTACGTCAGGAGTAATTACTGAAACAATTACCTTGTGGCCCTGAGTGACCCTATTGGTCCATGCTGGGAGTCGGAGCTGGTGGGCGGGATTAGACTTCGAAATCGTTTTGACATGACGTAAGGTGATGCGAGAAGTTAAATAATAATTAAACCATCGTGTCTGGCGCCCCCTTGTATTGATAGTAAACAATTACCGATATAAGAAAATAAATAAAGCTTTACGCTATGTCATGTTTGTTTCGGAGCTCTCGATCTCTTTAGGAAAGTACGGATAAAAGGTGGATAGATATAAAGCGGACGGTATCAATATATAAATTTGGATTTAATGCATTGTGATATATGTATAAGTATACATTATGTATATCTGGTTTATACTTTTAAATTTTAATTAAATTATACTTAATCTTTGATGTTATTTAATGTTTTATAGTTTTATTATTTCATTCTATATTAATCTCTTGATTTTCTCTCTCTTCAAATTGTGTTATCAAATAGATGTATATACACATATCAAATGATTGACAAAAAAGGGAATTAATGAGTGTTATTGTTTATGTATTAAATTAATTGTTTTTTTATTTTAAATTTTTTAAATTCTTTTGTGATTGAATCTAGTGATATTAACATAATGTATTTGAGATTAATAAATTATATTTAGGTAGATGTTATTTTACTAAGGGTTCAGCTGTCTATATATCTCGCTTTTTGGAAATTTGAATTGCTGATTGTAGTTTTCTGCCTGTCTACTGAACCTGACAACATATTGAGTGCTGTACAAGCATATGACTATTATTGGGATTACAATAGTGAAAATTTTACATCAGTATTTTTTAATATATGTAGTAGAATATTGGTATGAAAGTGAGGAATAAATTGTGAGCAAGAGAGATTTATTTAAATTTGAAAAGGTCGGGAATTGTTAACATATAGAAAGTGTATCGATCGTTATTGTAAATATAGCAGTTTAAAAAAAATATTTTCTTGAATGTGTGTTAATATAAGGATATTTCATGACTAAGTTGTATGTAAGATTAGTTGGTTTTTAGTAAATTTGCTAAAAACGTTTTTTTTAAATTTAAGAACAGAAATATATTTGAGGAAAAAAGATAATGTTTTGGAGTTTTAAGGTCAGAAAACATGTGGTTATTGATCTATTGTTTTTGAAAGAGAGCAAACATTTTTATCTTTCTTTGCAAAGGGTTTGAAAAGTAGGAGAGGAGGTATAAAGTCAAATATGGAGTAGGTGACTTGGAAAATAAGGAATATGGATTGCATTTGTATTCCACAATGCATGTATATATATATATAATCAGAAAGATATTAGGGGTTACTACGATAGAGTGTACTGTACCATGTGTAATGAAGTTTATCACTTGAAATGTTGAAATAAGAGTAGGAAAATGTAACATGTTTGTGATTGTCTTTACAGTGTAAATGTGATAAGAAAGGTGAAAATGTATTTGATGTTGACAGAATAATGGTTTTAACAGAGTGACAAGAGATAGGGATGAAAAAATAGGCAGTACAATGGAGATGGTTAGCCAAAGAATAAGTAAGATAGAGGTAAACAATATAGAATCAAAATTAAAATCTATTACTGATAAAGTGTGAGAAGATAATATAATTATTGTGTAGGAATTATAAGAAAGAAGTAAATAAGGAAGTCCAGCAGTTGGTAGAAAAGGTTAAGAATGAAGTGCAAAAGTAGACTGAGACAGTATTGATAGGGGATTTACTAATTAGAGAATGTGGAAGATATAATTACAGGTCAAAATAGAAACAGGTATGTAAGAATAAGCTTGCCTGGAGTTAAAATTAGGGAAATTACAGATAAAGTGACGTAGGAAGGAATTAGAGATGTGTATGTTATGGTAGGGTATAATAATTTTTTAGGGCCAATCGAAGATAGTGATAGATGAGTACATAGAATTGATTAGGAATTTGAGTAAGAATAAAGTAAGAGTAAGAATAGTTGATTATTACCAAGATTTGATAAGAGGTTTATGCTACATAGGACATGTTATATAAATAAGATTGACTAAATTGGGTGAGAGAAGTGATATTATTTTTGTGGGTATGTGGCATTTTTTTTATTGGGACAGGGAGTTATATGGCAAAGATGGATTGCACTTAAGAAAACAAGGAAGTGAAGTTTTAGGGAATCTGATTTATAAAAAATATAGTTTGAGAAACTTATAAAGGGGGGGGGGATTTCAGTGTTATCAGTAAGAAGAAGAATTGAAGGGGTGTAAAAAATTAACAAATGGTAGCTGATTTAGATATAAATGTGGATGTGGAGAGGGAATGGGTCTGTAAAATTAATGGTAAACATGTTATTTCTAAGTGTAATGGAGAAGAAAGAGTCGAATGAATTTCTAAAAACGTAGTTTAGAAAGAAGAAATTGATAAAATTTGGTATTTGAATATGCAAGTTTGTAGAAGGCTAGAAACATTTTTGGAATTAAAGCAATTAAAAATGATGAGCTTGAAGTATTAGCAGTAGTGCAAGCACAATTAATAAAAGAAGAAATACCTATTCTGGAAGACTTGGAATAGCAGGGTATAAACAGAAAAAAAGAAAAAGGGGGTTGTGGGAAAGGAGTTATGCCAAAAATACATTTTAATAGTATTAAATATCAACAACATTAGTTATTTGAGATAAAGTTAGGGAGACAAGAATGGATGGTGGCTATAGGATATATAATCACTGGACATAGTCAATCTATAATGGAGTTGAACAGTAGCAATGTCTAATTAAGTATATAGAGAGTGTCAAAGAAATAGTAAAGAGATTAACGTTTATAGGGGATATGAATGAGCATATTGAAGAAATTGGCAATGTAGATAATAAGAATGGACAGCTTTTGAAGAATTTTTGTCAGAGAGTGAACTTGAGCTTTGAAAATTTATCAAATATTGATGAGGATAATATACATGGTCTAGAAATAATATAATCGATACAATAAATTATGTATTAGAAGAGAAAAAGGGAATGAATAAAGTATGCAAAATTAAGGTGCTTGATAATGAAGAGAAAATATGTAGGAATGTTCATAATTTCTTTGTAATAGAAATGGTTATAATATGATGGAAAATAGAAATAAAAGTAGAAATGATATTTAAAGATCTGGGTGGAGAGTAAAAGATGAGAGTAAGTTAGAAAAATATAAAATAAATGTTGAAGAAACCATGGAATAGTTGGCTGGGGATGAGTATAATAACTGGTGTGGTGCAATAGAGAAAATAGGGTTTTAGGTGGAAATTTTCAGAACAAAAGTAATAAAAAAGTGAGAATTAGTCAAAGAGTTAAAAAGCATTCAGGGAATATAAGTGTGCTATTGAGAACAAAGAAAGTGAAAATGATGTTAATGTTTTTCTCATACCATTGATATAATTATATCTTGCCTGTGGTATAATTTCATACATATTTAGAGTTGAACATCATATTTTTTAAATATTAAATTAATCATACATTTTCTGTTAAGAATAAACAACATTCGAGAGAGAAAGGGTACAAGTAATAATGGATCCTTTTATTTGTGCCTTTGTTAGTAATAGGTTGATCCCTATTATCAGTAACAAATGTACCACTTGGAAATATTTCAACATGATGTATAGGTGTATATTAATATGAATTATACAATGATGGGGACTGAATAACTTATATTTTGACATTGTTCTAATAATTAAACTGATGTTAATAATTGTATGCACTAAATGTGCATAGTTTGGCATACTATATAAGTAATCCATAAAATACTATTACTCCAATTTATGTAAAAATAGAATGTATTTGTGTCTATATGTATATGTAAAGTTTACTATAACTATTTTTATATGGCTATGTTAATGATACCAAAAGAATAGTGACTGTTATACATGAAAGACAACTTTGGTACAATAAAGGAAACAATAAATTATACATTTAAATGTTTTTAATGAAATCTTTAGTGCTTTTGCATATTTATGTGTTTGTCCTTATTCTGGTCAATTTGATAGTAGTGTTTGTACAAAGTTAGTCCCAAAGTGGAGGGAGAATGAAATTTGAATTATTTTTTGTAGCTCACAAAATTTGAAATGAAATAGGCTATTTCTCTGAAATCAGCCATAATGAAATCATACTTCATATAGAACTCAAAATTGAGAAATGCAAAATTATGTTACTATCAATATTCATTGTTTTTTTTTTTTTAAAAATAAAATTGTATAGATAGAAGTCTTATAAAAATAATTTTTTGATAATCACTCACTCTCTTGATTAATGTTTTATAAGTTAATGTTGGATTTATTTTCTGTTTAAAATTAAAAGGCTACACGACGCTCTTCCGATCTTGGTTTTTTTCGAATTGATGTAAGCAAGAATAATTTTATTCCAAATAATAATTTACATGATTATAAAAGAGAAACAAGTGTTTAGATTTTTTGGTATAAATAATTTGAAACTTGATTTGTTGGATTCAATATAATTATTACATGTATCATCTGATAAAAAGATTAAATATGGGCGTATTTTAAGACTGTTCTAATTTTTGCTTCATTAGAATCATTTTTTGACATACATGGGATACATATAATGAAATGTGATTTATATTTTCTTTTATATTTTTGTAGGTCTAAGATATGGGAAAAAATATTTGAGAAAAGGACTATATCATTGAAGTGCATACTTTAGTCTTTGTATCAAAGCAATTCTTTGACAAATAGTTTAGTTTAAAAGTATGTTAACTATTTTTTATATAATAGATGAAAATGTCTCACTATTCACAAAAAAGTATATTTACAGAAAGTGATCATTTTATGTTATTATAAACAATCATGATGGTTTGAATAATATGCATTTTATGATTTCTCTTCAAAATACCTGTTGTATTTTAACCACATAACATGTCCAGCCTTATTTTGCATTGTGTGATGTGCATGGAAAACATGAATTTCATTGAAAACAACTACTAACAGAATACTACACAGTTTTAAATTTAAGAAATCTTATAAATTTAAAAGCAGTAACAAATTATTTCTGTTTATGATTGTGTTTTATCAATCAGATAAAATAAAATGACACATCCCTAGAAATATATTTACATGAAAATATATTTTGTGCATAGATAAATGCATTCTCATAAAAGTTTTCAAAATGACTTAATAGAAAATAAATTGAAGTTTCATGACTGGAAAGCATTGATCTATGACATAAATACTTAGTCATGTAAGTCAGAAAGTTTTTTTAGTTATTTTGTCAATATTTTTTATACTACACAAGAATTATGATCTTTCTGAAAACTCAGTGTTCAAAGTGAAAACCTCATCATTGTTTACAATTATAAAATAATTTTCAAATTATTTGAAAGGTAAATTTTAATCTATAAGCTAAAAGAAAATATAAAGTAAAAAATAAAAAAATAATTATATTTTTATGGCTCATGGTAAATATATTTAAAAGAATCATATATATTGGAAAACTTGTAAAGATACTATGAAAACTCATGAAAGAATACATACCAGAATTAAACCATCTCAAAACACATTTGTGTGAATTTAAGATGAAGAATAAATGTACATAATTATTCATGAAAAAAGAAATGCGGTAAAGAAAATGTTTCCAATGTAGTTTG
>JAQFVV010002383.1:0-27328 GCA_028023455.1 Epiperipatus broadwayi | reverse complement strand
TTGGCACCTACATGATAGACTTGACAAACATAGTAGTATTGTCATAATTTTATTCATTTTTCTTTACTGACCGAATAAGTGATGTTTGTACAATTTTGTTGTGGAGTGATATTTTGTTATATGCATGATAATTTTTTGAAATGCTTTTGTAATATATTTAAACAGCATTAAACTGTTGCACATGCGCTTCTTTTAAATTTTAACTATAAAATGAATGAATACTAATACTTCAGCTATACGATAAAGTTTTTGGAAAAGATAGAAATGCTTTCAAGAATATGGAAAGATATTAGATTCTAGAAATAAAGAATCTGATTTCAGGAATAAAGTCAAAGATGGAGTTGCATATTTTTTTTACTGTATTTTCATTACAGAGATAAGAAACTTTTAGATAGCTGGATGTAAATAACTTTGGAAATATCCAAGTCAAATTTTTTTATACTTATTTATTTAAGTTCTTATAGTATACTAACCTTGTTAATGTGTGCAGATCATGGCTGATATTAATGACAACAGGTCCATGGATCTAACATTAGCTGCATAAAAATTCTAAAAATATTTAAAGAGTTAAAGGCCTATTTTGCTAAGATAGATGCCTACTTTGCTAAAAATGGTTGACAAATTCGATGTTAGTTCAAAAAACTTTGAAGCTCTTGATGCTAATATTGATACAAACCCTGAAGAATTAAAAGTTGACTTAGTAGTCAAATTTGATGCTAATTAATATTAAAGATTTGAATATTGGAATTGATACTATTTCTAGAGAGGTAAAATAATTCTAAGCTGAAGTCATCATACTCACAATTGAATGTAAAATATAAAACCAAGAATTGATAAATGAATTAAATGAAACTAGAAAAGAATCCTGATGTAGAATCCTATCTCTACTAGTGAATAATAGTACTGAATTCTGAAGAATTGGAATATGACGCAGGAAAAAAAAAGCAGGAGGTATAAAAGATGATAAATGCTTAATTTAGAGATTCTGTGATTGGCCACAGTTCAGTACAAAATGACTTAGATTATCTAAGGCCACAGGTTAATAAAAATAATTATTGTGAAATCAATAACTCTCCTAAAGTTATGAAGAAAAGATTGTGTTCATTGCAAAATTTTTAGATAGAAAGAGTAATGTCTTTAAGGTGAAGGATTCTACAATTTGTGATAGTACAGTAAAACAAAGATTTAATTGAGATAGTAGTTGTAAGGTTGATAATTTTAACTTCCATGAACCTAAAATTTTGGACAATAGACTAAAGAAAATTTTTCACAAAGAGAATGATGAAAAGTGTTGAAGCCTCTAAGGCCTGTCATGAAAAAGCAAATATTATGAACTGATTTAGATGGAAAGATATAAAGTAAATAGTTGTGGAACTAGAGTTGATGAAAATGTGATGCTGAGATACAGATGAGGCAGAGAACTAAAATCAGTTGTCTGGATAATAATTTTGTTTGGTATCAGGAGACTGTATTCTTAAGTAGGTTAGAAATTGAATGTATCATTCAATTTTTATGTAATCTGGTAATGTTATGGATTTATTTTATAAATATCTGATGAGAATGAAATTCAAGAAGATAATTCTTATATTATCAATTCCAATCATTTAAGAAAATATATGTACATATTTCAAATTTTAAGTATTATTCAAGAATCCTATGTCTCTAAGAATCCTGTACATATTGTCTCAATGTGTATCAATCTGATACGGTTTATGTAATTCAGCATATTGTTTGTTACAAATTGGTTCAGACAAACTTTACCTACATAAACCTAGTTGAAATAGATTTGTTCTAAATTTAATTGGCATGCTAATGTTAGCTTAGAGCCCATGTTAGTCATCCATAGGAACACTCAGTAGAAAAAATTTTTTTTTTTAACCATTACAAGGGTCCTTATAAGATAAACAAGAAAATTGGGGGAAATGTATATATGATTGATACACCAGAATGGCTGAGAGGAACATACAATGGCCAAAGCCTTAGACTAGTGTGTTAAGAGTGATTAGTACTACTTTAGCCCCATGTCTATGTAAATAAACATTGCTAAGCCATCTCCAGAAGAAATTAAAAGGAAAACGTAATTTAAATGTGATTATAATGTCTGTAATGGTTATTCTATATTATTAATCAGAAGGAAAGAGAATCAGAGAATGATTTACTTAAAGAGTTCTTTTTTTATGTATGTAATAAAGTTATAGTTCATTATTGCAGTTCAGTTAGTTGTTAATAATGATATATATACATTTGTGAAAGGGAGGGATTGAAAAGATTAGCCAACTCATCATCCTTATGGTTACAATTTTCTTTTTAAAAAAGGGGGCGGGATAAAAGTGAGAAAATTCATTTTCAGTTAACTTAAGGTTGTCTTTGTTCTTCTTAAAGGACAAATGTCTTATAATCTCTTATAGTAACTATTTTTAAACCTATAAATATTTTGATACACTCTATAATTTGCATTTTTTAAAACGTTCAATTTTTATTATTATTTTAACTTAATCTAAAGTTGGTATTTTATATAAATAAAAAAAAAACCCAAAGAGATAAATGAATTAATTCAAATGACTATTAAAATTAATGTTAATGATAAAGGTAACGAAGAGCATTTACGACTGTATTTCTAAAGAAATCAGAAAATTAATTTGTAAATCTGTATTTTTATTTTTTTAAAAATATATTTTAAAGTTTATCCAATTTTAGCTATGCCTCATTGTTTAACAATGAAGTTGGACAGATTGTTCGTGACTCGTGAAGATAGATAATTATAAATTTCTATAGAAATGCTGAAGTAACAAAAAAGGAGAATTCCAAGAGGGGATCTAAAACGTATTATTGTAGCTGATTTTTTTTTGCTTTCATTTGGTTCAACAAAAAATTCATTTGCTAATTTTTGCTTTATCTTTCATTATTTTAAAAAGGAGGAAATTCATTTTTTAAGCGTAGATAATTTATCAATGATACATCAATAAGAAAATCATGAGGTCCAGAGTTTCATCAAACTCGTTATCCGTCTAATTCTATCTGGTAGAAAATCACGAAGACCAATGTATATCTAAAGGAAGAATTATAATAAATCACTATCTGCTCAAATCCATGGAGAAGAAGCTGATAAACATCACAACTACTAATACATTTCCGAAAACTGTTGACCACTTCCACCACCTGTTTGTTTTAATTATTTCAAAAACAAATATTTCCCTACTGGGTGGTGTAACTTCAAGAAAAAACTGCATGTCGATAACGCAAAATTTGTTAGTTATCTAAATAAGATCCGGTTTTACAAGTTGAAGATGAAACATAGACTGCCTCGATTATTAAAGATTTTTTTAAATGAAGGGCAGAAAATGAAATGTCAACCCGGTTTATAACTAGTATTTAGATCAGGGGTGGGCAAATTTTTTCGCTGAGGGCCACTTTGTCTTTGGTAACATTTCTAGCGGACCGCAAAATAAATAGAAGTATTATTTGAAAACATAATTTTTTTATTTTTATTAAGATATGTTCACATATATCCCAAAAATATATAACAAAAAATATTTTATTTTCTTATTAATGAGATTTATGCAATTGTCTACAATTGTGCTCTAAACCATCATAATCCGGATTGAGACTACTAGTACCTATTCATAAAATTGAATATAAATTTGAATCTGACAAAACAGACCTATTCTTTGATTTGTTTATATTCATACAGGAAAATGTCTGCTCACAAATATATATTGAAGCAAACAGTACAAACATTTTTTGGGCAAAGGTTTTCAAATTACAAAATTTTTGTGAATTGAGCGATGCATAAAAATTTCCTTACTGTTTCTACATTGCTGGTAAATGGATAATATAACAAATTAAATTCATTTTCCAGTGATTTAAAATTAGCAAAACGCTTTGAAAACTCTTCTCTTAAAACAGACAACTGCTTACCATATTTCTTTGAACAAACTTGATTCATAGTCTGCGTCTGCAATATTGAAAAATGTACAAAATTTTGCTCATGGAGGTGTTTGGCCAAAAGTTGTAATTTCACTTGGAAAGATTTAATTTCCACAAATAATTCATGTGCAAAAACATTTTTGCCTTGTAATTTAATGTTCAATTCATTTAATTTATTGAAAATGTCAACTGCAAATGCAAAATCACATATCCATTCATTGTTTTTCATGTTAATGACAAATTCACAATTAATGTCTTTTATTTGAAAGAAAAGCAAAATTTTTTGTCTCGGATTCCATACCTTTTTCAGAACATTGCCAAGGCTTAACCAATGTACATTATTATGATACAACACATCTAAATAATCACAATCCATTTCATCCAAGAAATTCCTGAACTGTCTGTGATTTAGTCCTCTTGTTCTGATGATGTTTATAGCATGTACTACTGGATCAATCACATGTTTAAAATCCAATGAAGATTTGCATAAGTTTTCTTGGTGAAATATACAATGCAATGATATTAAAGAATGATGTGGATACTTTTCTTTCACCTTTTCACCAAGAAGCTTTATGAGTCCAACTGCTTTTCCTGTTAATGAAGGTGCACCATTGGTTGTTATGCTTACCAATTTATTCAAAGGTAATCCAGCTTTATTCAGACAATTTTCAAGGCATTCATACAAATCTTTACCAGTTGTTGTATCCATCAATTTTTCAAGTGAGAGCAACTCTTCAGTAATTGCAAAATTATGATCAATTCCTCTGATGAATACAAGCAGTTGTGCAGTATCTTTAATATCATTGCTCTCATCCAGTGCCAAAGAGTACCAATCAAATGATTTGCTAACCTTAACTAACTGTTTTAACAAATTCTCTGAAATTGCATCTATACGATGTACTATAGTTCTTCTTGACAAAGATATTGCTTCAATTTTTGTTTTAACTTCTGGGCAGACAATGTCAACAGTGGCAAGCATGCATTCCTTTAAAAATTCACCTTCAGAAAATGATTTGTTACATTTGGCAATATTATATGCAAGTACAAAACTAGCTTTCATTGCACCAGCTTGTATGTCATTTTGTTTGACAAAAACATTTTGTTGCCGGTTTAAACTTTTTAATAAATCATTTGCCTTTTGCTGTTTTTCATTTTTTGATAAAGTACTTGCAAATGTATTGTGCTTACTTTGAAAATGCCTCTTCAAATTGTACTCCTTGAAAACAGCAATGCTCTCATGGCATATTAAGCACACTGCTTTGTTTTCAACATTTGTGAAAAAATACTTCCATATCCATTCATTGTTAAAAACATGGCATTCATTGTCAATTATGCATTTTTTAAATGTAGTCATTTTTAAACAGATTTCAAAATTTGGAAATTAATAGACATGTCTGAACACTAGTGAAACAAACAGTACACTTACAAGTGCAATGATTTTAATCAAAACCATGAGATTTAGACAAAACAGAGTTGATTGAGTGAAAAGTTCCAGGATCTTAATTTGAATAATTATTTATTTTACACATATAATGAAAAACAGTTAGGTTGATAGCTTCTACTCAATGAATTATATCTTTTATTATTACAGCATTTATAAAGCTAGCTTAAAGAATAAAGAAAATAATTGAGAATAAAAAAATAATTGACATTCATATATATTTCATCACCTTTAAAGTTGAAAATAATTTTTTAATCTTAGTATTATTAGTTTTTCAAATCAACCAAATTTATTATTCATTTAGTTATTTTGAAGTTGTTTACAAGAACACCTGAGTTTGATAATTATAAAATAAATTTTAAAAAAAGTTTCAACTGGTGATGCATGATTAATTTATCTTTAAACAGAAAAAGAAAATCTTTTAGAAACAGATGAGAGAAGTTGGATAAAAAAAAATCTTTTAGCTGTTTAGCATTCTATTTAATTACTTAATTGTATTTTTTTTAAAAAGGGGATAAATTTTTAAAAAATAAAAGTTACAAATAATTACTAACCTGCGTTGTCTATTTGTGTGTTATTATTAACAAGTTGTTTGATTCTTAAATGCTAAAATTTAGCATAGGTTTGCTATTCATATTTGATGACCTCGATGTACTGGATTGAATGAAAATAGCATAGTAAGTACAAGAATAAAGACAATACATTTTCCCCAAGTGTTTATACACTTTTATTTCAAAAGACACTTGGGAAATGTTGAGATTTTTATAGATCATAAGCAAGATCTTTCTTTAATAGAAGTTAAAAATCTTCCATCTGTCAATAAAGATTTCGTTTTTATTAAAGAGCATTTCAGTTCAAAGTTTACATTTCCCCCCTTGCGATTAAAAAAAAAACAACAGGTTTTTATAAACAATTTTTTAAAAATTAGTTTCCTTGATTTGAAAATATTTACAAATCAAATTTTGTTTTATTTTTAAAAAGACAAATATATATATGCATCAAATCAATATTATTTTATTTTTAAGAAACATATATATATGTCAATTATTAACTGGAAGCTATCACATTATGTATTTTTTATTTATATGTAAAATCTGTATGATAATACGTATATATAATGTAATAGCAACTTACAGTTAACCTGACATAGCTATACACTAAAATACTTATACACTCATTTATAATTATTTATAATTAAACTATTTATTAATCAAAATGTATTTGACTATTTTAATATGCATATATATATATGTAAACTTAAAATAATAATACTTTAATGTCAAGCTTTTAAGTAATCACCAGATTTGAAATTGAAAAATAAACAAATTTATATATATATTATTATATCTTAATATTTAGTTATAACAATGAATATTTACAAGCGTGGAAAAATTGAAACAAAAAAACACGTGATACAGACAATTCATTCGGTCTCTTGTTAATAAAGAAGAGAAGAAAAAAAAATGATTTTTTTTTAAAATAACTTTTTCTTTAAAAAAAAAACGTTACTATTCTACATTGGAATTGAATTTTAACTGTTCCAAATTAAAACCTATCAATTGAAACCTATGGATTAAAAATAGATTGCAAGAAAAATATTTTAATTTTTTTTCTAAATCTGAAAGAAAATAATAACATAAAAAAATATCTATTGAGTTATTGGAAACTTATTTATTTTAATACTTCATTTTTCTACGTATATATACATTTTTAAAATAATTATATATATATATCAAGAATTTTACAATGTGTTGTGAATAGAATAATTTTATATCGTAAAGGTTTCAAAACCAACTTTCATGCTAATTTAAGACATTTATTGTGTAGAGCGTCTAATAGAAAATGGAGATTAAGAATCTTCGAAGAATATATATATATTTTATCAACAAAATCATTGGATAATGTTAATAATTTATCAATTTAGGATAAATAAATAATTGCTATACCAATGGATTAATATACTTCGCAGGAGAACTCCATTAGGATTATGAACTACGGACTTAAAGATCCATTCTTAACTCAGGAAAATAAGTTTTTGTTTCTTTATTTATATATTTTATATTATTATTTATATTACTTTAATATGTTTAATTTTATTAATTTTTTTTTATTTATTTCAAATTTGGTATCGTATCTTTATAGTAGTAGGAATACCCAAATTTAATTTTTATAAACATAAATTAAAAGTTTGACAAAATTAATCAAAATTAGATGAAGTATATATAAAAAAAATATTATTTAACAGATATTAAAAGATTATTATGTTTACTATATAATATAGTAAATGTATAATGTATTTATTTTATTATAAATATATATAAAATAATTTATACAATTGTAAATAATACTTTCATAATAATAATAATAATTATGAAATATATGAACAAAGTATTAATAAGTTATTTAAATTATTAATTTTTGAATTTATATATTGTTATATATATCTGTTAATTTGAATTATATTCTTTTCTTTTGAAAAGTTTATTATGTTATGAAATTTTATCATAGGATATTGAATGGGGGTTTATTTATTAATCTCTCGAAATGATAAAAATTCATCCTTATTTTTCATTACTATTTTATTTATCTTTTACATTATATTTTTTATTGTTTATTAAATATTAAGTTATTAATTTGATCTCTCTGCCTAATCATTATTACATTATATTATATATTTATAAATAAATACATTAATCATTATTAGCTACATAACAATTATATTATATATATGTTAATATTATAAACATCATAGGAATATCATTTATTAGTCAATGCTTATATAAAGGCATATTAGAAAATGATAGGAATATCATTTATTAGTCAATGCTTATATAAAGGCATATTAGAAAATGACTTGTTTAAAGTCATCCCTGAAGAGAGCCAATTGCAAATTCTCCATGAGTTTGAATATCGTGGCATAATGGTGACTGAAAGAGGGATGAGAGATGGATAAACTAGTCTAAATTATATCTAAATTTATCTAATAATTATTGAGCTAGCGTAGTAAAGATGGATGTAATCATGGACTTAGCATTTCATCGTTTCATTTCCAGCATTTTACCTGAAGACCCAAAGTCTGATTGTAGTGAAATGTGCACCCTCTTTCTGGTGAAAACCGACATCCTGTTACAATAAATATAACATTTTTAAACTTATAGGTGGGCCACACAAATGCATGCCAAGGGCCAGATGTTGCCTGTGGACCATAGTTTGCCAATCACTGATTTAGGTAGATGTCTTTGTATTTTTTGGTCTTTATTATAAGTGTTCTGATTTCTTTTAGCATTCTCAATTTTTAAAAAAAGTATTGACTTATAGCACAGATATGAATTTGATTTTTAAATTATATGTATGATTTGTAATATACACCTTTGTCGGATAGTAAAATATGTTAAATTTAAAAATATATTGAAATCTCATATGAGTAAATATTATCTAAAGATTAAATTACTTTATTACCTTTAACATGTATTTCACATTTTTCTTTTATGTATAACTTAGGATATTGTCATATTTTAAAGAATATTTATAAAAATGCAACAGCAACAATTAGATTACATAATGATATTATGAAAATCAATATTGAGAAGGGTATAAAACTGGGTGACTCCATATCTCCAAAGCTTTTTACAGCAGTGCTGCAAGAAGTATTTTGTGGATTAAAATGGGAAGCTAAAGGAGTGAAAGTAAATGGAGACTATTTAAGTCATTTATATTTTGCAGATAATGTGGTTGTTTTTGCAAATAATGCTTTAGAATTGCAGGAAATATTGCAAGAGTTAGCAGATAAAAGTGGGATTAAAGATAAATGTTAAAAAGACTAAAGTAATATTTAATGGATTTTCTCTAAATTTGAAAATAAAGATTGATTATGATGAGTTAGAAGAAGTTAACAGTTACAAATACCTTGGCCAGATTATTAATACAGATGGAAACATAATAGATGAAATTAATCATATAATTAAACTTGGTTGGAGTGCTTTTGTTAGAAATAACTTGATACTAAAAGGAAATATGCCTATGTGTTTGAAAAGAAAGGTTTTTAATAAATGTGTTTTACCAGTTCTTACTTATGGATCTGAGACTTGGACATTTAATAGAAGAGCAATACAGAGACTTCAGACCACTCAAAGAAGTATGGAGAGATGCAAATTGTGAGTAACAAGAAGAGATCGAAAATGCTATATATGGGTAAGAGAACAAACAGGTGTTACTGACCTCATTAAAAAAATTAAAAGACTGAAGTGGAGTTGGGCTGGAGATATTGTTAGAAGAGATGGTAATAGATGGACAATTGAAATCTTAAACTAGATTCCAAGAGATTGTAAAAGACCCAGAAAGAGACCACATGTGAGATGGATGGATGAAAGAAGAAAGTGTGCAAGGGTGATGTGGAGAAGCGATGCTAGAGATTGAAGAAGATGGATTGAACTTGGAGAGACCTTCATCCTGCAGTGGTTTGATAATGGTTGATGATGATGATAACTTACGATAATTTGTTTAATCTTCAGAAATATAGAATACATTCAAAGATATCTTAATTTTGTAATGAATTGCTTGTGTGTGGGTGTGTGCTTTAAAGTGATAAACATAAGATCTCATGAACATAGAAAAAGTCATCTCTAAGTATGTATTTAAGAATTAGTAACTCTTAGAATTATTGTATTGTTTACTTGTTAGATCCCTACTAAGTATTAATGAAGCTGAAGCATTGCATAAGACTATATGGATATAGTAATGTTCTTGGTCTTATTTAAAAATTTTGCCACTAGTAAAAAAAATTTCCTCAGTGCATATATATATACTTAGTTATTTATGAAGTGGTTGTTAAAGGAAAATATGGGTACTTGTGAGTTTTCAGGAATACTAAGATTGCGGCCTGTATTTTTGATAAACAGGTCTTATTTAAGCATTTGCTATTAATTAAAAAAAAAGATTTCCTCAGTTTATATATGTACTTAATTATTTATGAAGATGTCATTAATAGAGAATATGGGTACTTACGAGTTTTAGAATTACCAAGATGACAGCCTATATTTTTGATAAATGTACAGTTTCGAAGGCTTGCTAAGATAACATCCCGTATTTAATTAACAATCTTCCAATGTTTACAAAATTAATGTTAAATTTTTAAAAAGGGAATAAATTCCGATAAATTTAATTGACAATCTTTATTTCAATGTTTTTTTTTTATTTACTTTCCAAAGATGTGTTAGTTATATTTATAAAAAATGATTTAGATGGCCTACAACCTCCCAAGTTACATTTACAAAAAATGAAACAAATATATATAAATACAATAATTACAGTTTATTCATGTTGGTGACATGCAATACCTAATGGCTACCAAGTTTGCCACTAGTTAAATTCTGCTGAATAGGAATCCAGATGTTGTCATGCAGTTCCCCATGTTTTTATTTTCATTTCATGACCATTAATGCACATTTTCCTGGATGGTAGGATTCCACACCATTGGAAATACTCCACTGCATTCTGTTTTGTGTCAGGAAGGTACCAAATTTATTGCAATGTATATGAAATTTATCAGAATTTATTACTTTTTTTTGAAATTTTATATTATTGTTATTTTTAATTTAACAAGTAAGATCTTGGGGGAGATTATAGACCCTGAGAACATTTCTATCAATTTTGGAAGCCATTACAGATTGCACACTAATCACATGAATAAACGGAATACTTTATATATATATTTAGTTCATTTTTTGTAAATGTAACTAAAACATCTTCAAGAGGTTGTAGACATGAATAATCTGTAAATATTGTATTTATATTATTTGGGGGGGGGGGGGGGGCATTTTTGTAAAGGTGATTTTGGCCAACCACTCATTTTTAGTAAATGCAATTAACCCATCTTCAGGAAGTAAATAAAAAAAATTGATATAAAGTTTGTCAGTAAAATTTAACAGAATTTATTACTCTATTTTTTAATTTAACAAAACAAACACAGCTTTGGGAGATTGTAGGCCCTCCATTCATTTTGTAAATGTTTTTGAGGGAAGTAAAAACCAATATTGAAATAAATATTTTTAATGAAATTTATTGGAATTTGTTCCTTTTTTAAAAAAATGTAACATTAATTTTGTAAACGTTTTTTTTTTTTGGGGGGGGGGGGATTGAGATTGTTAATGAAATTTATCAAATTTATTCCTTTTTCAAAATTTGACATTAATTTTGTAAACATCAGAAGATTGTTAATGAAATATGAGCTACCATCTGGGTAAGCCCTTGAAACTGTATATTTACCAAAAGTGCAGGCAGCCATCTTGGTATTTCTGAAAATTCACAAGTACCAGAATATGTATGTTCCGATTAGATAGATTTTATCTATATAGTTGGAGAAATATGTAAGTATTTACCTAAGGAACAGATTCCATATGATTTTGAATTATCTGTCTATCAGTGAACTAAAGTAATATATTATTTATTTACATGATATAGTCTTTATCTAAATATATCAATATCTGATAATATTTATTAATTAAATGTGATGTTCATGAGTTATTTTGAAATTATCTATAATGAAATGGCTATTATTCTTATTGTTACTCTTACATCAGTGCAAATAAAATAAGAACTAATTTTCTTTTTATTTATAAAGATTGACTTCATTTTCTTTCTTTTAAAAACTACATCACTTGTCAAAAGTCTTGGGTCATGTTATTGTGCTTAATTTATTAATTTATTTCATTTGCCCTGAGAATATTGAAACAATATTTAGATTTATTTATCATTTTAATGCATGGCTATATTACCGAATATTAAAAAAAGATAAAGATATTGGAATAGATTATTTATATTAAATTTTGTCATCCAAAATATAATTCAGTTTAAATAAAATACTCCTTTGTTTCTGAATTGTATTTAAGTAGCATTTTGAGTCTTATTAATGCATTTGTGAAATTTAGTTTCAAAGTTATATATTTGTAACTTAGAATTATTGGGCTGAAATTCATCCCATTCCTCATATATATATATTGTAATAATACTGAAAATTGGGGTAAATCTAGAGTGATGGCATTCATTATCATCAATGTTTTGACCAATTAGTACCTTTAATGTACTGGTCAAATATAAACTTAATTTTTAATAAATACTAAATTAGTAATAACAGTTTTATTAAGACACATTAAATGTTTAAACACTTATTAAGAATTATTTATAACACTGGAAAGAACACACACATATATATTCAGATAATACTATTGACCACTTAATTCAAACCGTTCACTTTGAAGGATTAAATAGCAAATATCTTGCCATCTTTCTTTTGTCTAAATTAAAAGTTTATGTTTGAATTTAATTCACAAACATTTTTGATTTAGATATGATTTATGATACAGCTATTAACTTACTGGTAAGTTTTTTTTATGAGGAGTCCATAATAATTATTTATGGCTTCATTCTATTATCACTTTTGCACCTCTGATCGATATTTAGGGCAAGACTAGATGGAAGCTTTTGGTGATTTTTGGGAGAGAGGGTGTCAGCAAACGATCTGGTTTCTAGTCACACATGGTGACTAGATTCAGCATAGTAGTTCTGGGTGGAAGTATTTTATTACAGCTTCAAAAATGTTGCACACAAAAAACAGCCAGCAAAACACAGGTTAAAGACCACTTCTAAACTTGTCTGCTTCTTTTATACTGATGAAGATTTTGAAATTTCTGAGCATATCTTCTTATCCTTTGTTTTATTATCACTCAATAATCTTTTACATTTCTTTTACTTTTGAGATACAAAGTTCTCTTCTTTATAACTTATTTCAGCCATCTTTAATTATCGTTAAAAATTTTTACTCTGATGGTAATCTGTTGCATTAGTACTTTTTTTTATTTATCTGGATTTGTAATCTGTATGTGCTTACATTCTTTCCAATATTAACATTAGTTTAATTAAAAGATAATTTTAAACACAAATAGCTTTCATTGTATGCATAAAAAAACATTATACTAACTAATAAAAAAAAACTAAATTATGTCCATTGAAGGTTTTTTAATTTTATTTTTTTAACTTTTAAATCTTACCCAGTGCCAACATACTTGTTCCATATGTAATTAGTACAATATATATAAGTATTATTGAAGTAATACTTTTGCGTGCAATTTAAAATTTATAATTGCAGTTTGTAATGTTATAATTGACTATTTATTAGTCTGCATTCAGAATAGGTTATATTTACCTGTTTAAAGAGGTTTATTTAAACTTCTTTGTATTAATAATTTCATTCTCTGTAGTTGCAATCTTTAGTGTCTATATAAGTACATTAGACAATTAAAAAAGGTGGAAAATTTCACCTTTATTGTTAAAAGGTTGCCTTGACAACAGTTTAAAATTGTTGATTGTTATTGATATTGTCTAAATGTTGACTGGTTTTTAATGATATATAAATAATATTAACATGTAGTAAATCAAAAGATTTTGTGAATTTTAATGTATGTAAACAAGTATTGGATGTAAAAGTGAACAGAGTAACATCTTCACTCTATTAAATCAAGATGCTTCAGATTGGCCTATATAAATCAGAATTTAGGTTAAATATAAGATGACCACTGTTATCTTTATAAGGTCTCTATCTTGTGTTTGTGAGTGATCTCTGTACTCAACATGACAGAAAATCAGTAAGGCGCATATGTTAAAAAGGTGAAATCCTTTCTCTTTTAGATTTAAGTGAAATGTAATAACTAAAATACTAATGCTCATGATTAGTTAATTTAATGTGTGACTAAATGACTGATGAATTAGATTTTTCTCTAACTGTCAAAACATATTCTCCCTTTCTTATGTTTATTCTACGATTGATCTGTCCAATATAGAGATGTAAACAAATTCCACATGGAATTTCATTTATACCATGAGACTCCAAAAGAATTTTATCTTTAGGTTACAGAAATACTTCATTATTTTTTTTACATGTAGTATAAATTATGTAGATATTTTTCTTTAAAACATTAGCAATTTTATCAGTTACTCCCTTTATATATAGGAGAATAGTCTTAATTTTTGAAGTATCAAAACATTTTTATTATATAAAAAACCCTATTAATAATCCTGTGATCAAAACCATTATGAAGAAACATTTTATTCAATATCATAAATATCTTGGTGAAAATGGCTGTCATCAGAAAGTCTCTTAGTTTTATCTAACAATGTCTTTGCCACTGAAAGTAATTGTGCTGGATGGTAATGAGAAGAAAAATGTAGATATCTCCCACACAATGGGATAAAGAACCATCTTTTTTTCTTTCAATTAAAACATCTAAGAATGGAAGCTAGTTATTATTTTCTACTTCAGCAGTAAATTTGATGTTATTGTGAAAAGAATTTAAGAAAATTAAATATTCATCAAGAACATACTTACCATGAGACCAAATAAAAAGGTATCATTAACATACCTCAGCCATACAGATGGTTTTTTAACTGCTGATATCAAATTTTTTTTTTCTAAGTTCACCATAAAAATAGAAGCATGCCAGAGAAATTGGTGAATCAATAGCTAAACCTGATGTTTATTTATACATCTGGTCTTAAAAAACAAAAAAATGTATTCAATAAGCAGTGTTCAATCAAACTCACAACAATATCAGTCAATTGAATATTTTTCAAATCTTCAATGGTTTTCTTTACAGATACACTAGTAAAAAGTGATACAATATCAAAACTTATCAAAATATCATTTTTAGTTAATTTAATATCTCAGGTAACCTCAAGAAAATGATTTGCATTCTTAACATAAGATGACATTAATGTTAAATGTGAACTGTAGAAAAGAAAAAAATGATGAAGTATTTCCAAACTCTAAAGATAAAATTCCTTTTGATGTCTTGTGGTATATATGAAATTCCATGTGGAGTTTGTTTACTTTCATACATTGGATAGACCAATCATAGAATAAACATAAGAAAGGAAGAACACATTTTGGCAGTTAGAGAAAAATCTAATTCATCAGCCATTTATTCACACATTAAATTAACTAGCCATACAATTCTGGTAAAAATTGAACAATAAGACCAGAGACTACTAAGGGAAGCCATAGAGATTTTAAAAGCCCTAAGAGCATAAATGAAAAGTGTGAATTCAAGAAATTTAACAATATATGACAAAAGCTATTGTAAGATAAAATATTTTTTAAAACTTCTCATCCAATAGAATTTGAGAATGAGGAGAAAATAACAAAAGAAAAAATAACGATTTTAAATCTCATGACACACATTCTTATAATTTGAGAAAAAAGCTCAGAGGAAAGTACTACATATTGTATTAAAACATCAGCTATTTAGCTTTATATTTTTATTACCTGGAAGTGCCTGGAAATATTACTATGGATATACATATATAGAGATATTTGAGACTGAACATGAAAAATAATTTTTGATATAACTCTGGTTAGGAGGCTTAATTGTGGTTATAATTTTATCATTCATTTTGAAGTGATGTGAATAATAAACAATATTACTTTAATGTGCTAAAGATGTTGACAATTTAATTTTGAAAATTTTAAATTACATAAAAGATTTTATAATTGAATTTCATAATTGTGTTATAAAATAAACCAAAAGAATTGAAGGGATTTAAAGAGTGATAGTAGTTGTTAAATAATTTTGTTTTATCCACTTTGAGATGATGTTTTATTTTATAGATTCTCAGCTGAGTATAATTGTCAAGAAGATGTTGGTAAAAATATTATTAATAGAAAGAATATTCATTTACATTATAGTGTTCATATTGATATATTTATAACTGTTGGCTAATATACTTAAAATTGATACACTAATATTGAGATGTTTGGAGGCCAGAAAGTGACAGCCAAGATATTTTAAAACTTTTTCCTAGTAAATTTGAATAGTCAAATAGAAAATTTGAAGAATTAAATGCTAAGTTTGATGAGTCAAATAGAGAGAGTTAAGTGATAAATTTGATGAATCAATAGAAAATTTGATAAGTCAGATTGTAAATTTAAAGAGTTAAATATTAATTTTATGACTTGAAAGATAGATTAGATGATGATGATTAATATAAATTTTTATATAATAGAATATCATACAAATGTAAGACAAAATGAAAAATAGCCAATGTTTTTAAAATATATATTTATTTAGTATATTATTTTATTGAAGTCTTAATCTTTTCCAGAAAGTAATAATATTGATATTTCCAAAACTCTGCTTTCAGTTTATATAAAATGTGATTTTATATGTATAACGATTTTGTCTTTTTATATGCAGTATATATATTCTACTTTACAATTTGACTATTTTTTTTATGAAAAATAAAGCAAAAAAGATTTTTATATAACAAAGTTTGTTTATCTCGATCTATTTCCTTGTAATGTTTTTTTTTTCAATTTTTTTTTCATATTTTTCTAACAATAACTTCTGAACTTCTGATTGCTTGTGATAAAAAAATTATGTTAAAAGTATTTGTCTGATTTTACTTTTATATATATTTAAAACACAATAGGCATTATTCATTGTATATATAATAATTTATTTTTTTTTAAATATATTTATATATCATGAATTTTATTATAGATTATCACCAACATTTTTATATAAATACCTTTTTTATGCTTTAAATATGAAATTGTTAAATAATCAAAAAAAATTTTTTTTTATATGTATTGGAGATATTCATATATTTTAGAAAGAAAAACTGTTTATTTGTTGTCTTGCAATGCTATATTTCAATTTCTGTAGAAAATATTTTGAGAATCTTCAAAACTTTACACTTTCAATGAAAATAGACCATACTATAGTTTTAGAATGACTTTCAGATGATATTTATAACATAAATGGAATCTACCTTTCTCACAAAAACTATACCCAAGTTCACCAAAAAATATATTTTTTAAAAAATCTGTTAACATTTATTTTTTTACTGCTTAATTTAACAAAATATACTTCCATAACAGTAGATTTAATACCATGATATCTAACAAGTTGGAAAATATGATTGATTTTATGACATTGCTATTAGATTTTAAAAATATTTTGGACATCTTCCTTACATGCAGAAATTGAACAAAATAATAATCTGATATATAAATAATTTAGTTTTAATAATTACATTACTATGATAAAATCTCTTTCTTAATTTGCTAAACATAGCATCAATTGTTTAAACAACACATTTCATCATCCAAGTTTATCTTTATTTCTCCCTAAAAACTATACAAACATTTAAAACGATTCAAAATTTTAAGCCCCCCCCCCCCAATCGGTCTGAAGTTTATCAAATATGTTTCTTTCATTATTGACTGATGAAATCATTGAGTTTTCAAATAATAATTACTAACTAAAGTCTTTATAGATTGTATTTCAAATAATAAATGCATTATTTAAAAACATTTTTTGAATTGCAAATTTAGCACAATTATAATTAATATTTACTAAGGCTGTAACTTTTAGGAATAAACATCTGAAAAATTCGAAGGTAGGGACCTCTACAGGTCTTAGCCACAAGCTTACACTAGGAAGAAAAAAGGGAAACCCTTCTTTATTGCAACCTGCTTTTATATATGAATAGATGAAGCTGAAGTGGTTAGATCTAAGAGTGTGAAGCTATTCAATATTTCACTAATTAAGTCCACAATTCTTATTATACATTAATACTCGCAAAATCTTATGATTTACAATGAGTGAAGTATTGAATAGCTTCACACTCTTAGATCTAACCACTTCAGCTTCACCTATTCATATATAAAAGTAGGTTGAAGTAAAGAAGGGTTTCCCTCTTTTCTTCCTAGCATAAGCTTGTGGCTAAGACCTGTAGAGGTCCCTACCTTCGAATTTTTCAGACGTTTATTCCTAAAGGTTACAGCCTTAGTAAATATTACTTAATATAATAATGTGCATTTAATAAAATTTATAATTACAACTTTAAATTATCATAATAGATTTCTTACTATAAGATCTTTCCATTGACTCATTGTAAATCATAAGATTTTGCGAGTATTAATGTATAATAAGAATTGTGGACTTAATTTGTGAAGTATTGAATAGCTTCACACTCTTAGATCTAACCACTTCAGCTTCACCTATTCATATATAAAAGTAGGTTGAAGTAAAGAAGAGTTTCCCTCTTTTCTTCCTAGTGTAAGCTTGTGGCTAAGACCTATAGAGGTCCCTACCTCCGAAATTTTCAGACGCTTATTCCTAAAGGTTACAGCCTTAGTAAATATTACTTAATATAATAATGTGCATTTAATAAAATTTATAATCACAATTATAATTCTAAAAAAAAATTCTATATGGATAAATAGGTGGTATAAATTTCAAGATATACTTGTGCTATCAGAAATAATATGAATACAACTTTACCACCAGCAATCAAATATGGAAAAATAATTTTCTGACTTAAAGTATTTAGATCAAACTGGTTTCAACAACAATATTTAGTTATTCAGTATTAATGATGAAATATACTAGTGGCTAATATTTTTATTTATAAGAAGCATAAATTCAGTTACAAAGTGTGGAACTTATAGGAAAACAGTCAAGACTATATAAAACAGAGTAAAAATATTGTTTTATTTTTTACATAACTTTTTATCGAAATGTAAGTAAAATCTTGATTGTAACAATTTTTAAAGATATATTATAAACTTTTTTCCCATAATGATCCAGAAAATATTTTTAATTCATTATCCCATCACTAAATAAGGTCTCCCTCTTCTGCTAAATACTTATCTAATTATGCTTTTCAGACTCATGATAAAATTATTATACATAGGAATAGAAAAATAATTTTAAATTTACAAATATAATTTTTATTGCTATTGGTAGAAATAGTCAGATAAAAAAACTAAATTGGTAATTAAGCTTTACAGACATGATAAAGATATATGCCATTCTATCATTTATTATAACATTTGTTTTTACTACACAAATCTTAATTCGGTAATAAAAAATGTTTGCTGTATAATTTTTTCATGTTAGAAGTGTTTGTTATAGCAGATCACTAGCACTTGTTAATAATGTTCCAAAATATATTTTGAAATAAAAAAATAATCTAGTTGAAATTTATTCTTATTAACATGAGCTTTCCATGTGCAAATCTTTTTTTTTTGAAATTTTTAAATCATGTACTACCTTTTTTTTCTTCTATAAAACACTTATCAGTCTCTCATACCTTTTTTTACTTACTCTTAATCCTTATTCTCAAATTTGTAATCTCTCTTAAGTTTATGACTACATTTCAATTCTCTCTTATTATCACATTACTATTTTATAACACATTATTAATGGGTTTTTTTTTTTAATTTTTTCATGTTTATTTTTCATCATCATTGTTATCCAGAAATAAAATTAACCAAATCTTTTGGGAATATTATTCTGTCCTAATACAATCAATCTATTTTACTTATTAAAGTGCAATTTATAAAAATCTTTATTTTTATTTTTATACTTAAAACAATAATTATACTATTATGTCTATTTTTATTCCAAAATACAACTACTTTTAATCAAAAATACAAAACTCATATATATTTTCTTCATGATCAATCTCATAAAAATTTATAACATCTAATCTTTTACATCACTCAGTAAATTTATTATATTCTCTGTCCTGCTTACAAATTTATATTTATTCCATTTACTATTTTTTAAATTATTTTTCTAAACTTTTAATGACTCCAAATAGCACTTAGGTTTATCTTTATGTGATTTTTTTTATTTTTTATGTATGCATTAATTCAAAAATAGAGAATACAAATCCCAGAATCACAAAGTGAAACAGTTAATAAATAATATATCCTAAATGCATTTTTGATGTTAAATATCTTTGTCAAAGGCAGCCTTTGATAACCTTTGACAAGGGAGCTTAGCATTCAAAATATATTTAGGATATATTATTTATTAGCTGATTCCATGTTTCCCTATTTTTAACTACATTTTTGTGACAGTTTTTTTAATTTAGATGTATTTATTTGACTTTTTTTTCACCAATTGATAATGATTCTTGATAATGATTCGTGAATTATTTAATAAATAAATAAAAGACTCAAACAATATAAACAGGTCTGTTTCATGCGAGGGTACAGGAATGCAATGTACCCATGTCATACATTGTAGGGGTGGCACAAATGACTCTCCTTAATAAAATTTTAAATCACTAGATAATCAAAAGAATAATTAGGCTTTAATGCCTAATTTTGCTGATGTTGACTGATTTTTTTATTTTATTATAATTATTTTTTAAGTGTTTGTATTGTTTTATCAGTTAGTCTAGGCATATGAAAATGTGTCTTTGTTGTTTTCGAGAAAGATAACTTTATTGTACTTTGAGCCATTTCATCAACACTTTTATTATATATATTTATACAACCAAAATTATAATCTAATTAACAAACGTCAGACATTAAACTACAAAATTGCTGAGGAAAACTATTTAGCGACTGATTTCTTAATTAACCTTAACTCTAGAATTAAATCATATCAAATAAAAACAATCTCATAATTCAAACTCATGCCAGGACATATATCACAAACTTAAAACAAAGAAAAAAAGTATCATTTATATTGTTTTTTTCTTACTTAAAAGTGTAATATAACAAAAAAAATTATATTAAACAATTCAAAACAATGCAAACTCTCCATATAGTAGTGCCATCTTGTGCTAACAAGAGCAATCAATGGATTTTGCTTTGTTTTGAATTGTTTAATAATAATTATGTGCTATTATGAGATAGTGATCATGTGAAGTTTAGTGGTTTAACACCAATCCTGCCTAATAGGATAGTGGTGGCTATGGTTGTTAAAGAGCCAAAAACACCAAAATATATGGGTGCTGAATTGAGTTCAGACCCATATGACTATATAAGCTATTGAGCTTGGATTGAAAATATTGTGTTTTCAATTTCATTCTCATAGTTTTGTAGTTAAATAGAGCTAAAAGGTGGGTGCTGGAGGGTTGCATTAGATCCTAAGATCTAGGTGCAGTGCTCTCAGATCCAAGGCTCCTCACTGATGAAGGCCACAAGCCAGAAACTAGTCTGGGGATATTGGATGAGTAGGCTCTAGATAGGGATTTTATGTACAGGCCTTCTGGCATCCATTGATTGCTCTTGTTAGCACAAGATGGCACTACTATATGGAGAGTTTTGCTTTGTTTTGAATTGTTTAATAACAATTATGTGCTAGTATGAGATAGTGATCATGTGATGTTTAGTGGTTTTAAAAAAATTATATTAAGAGAAAATAACGATCATATCTGTTTTAGAATAAATTTTTATATTATATGAAAATTCAATCAATTATTATTATGATTTTTTTTTTGACGGGCGACAATATAATTTTGCATCCGGGCGGCACCAACTCATGGAACACGCCTGCTTATAACGTTATTGAACTAAATTAAACTTAATTTATTTTGTATGAATTTTTCACATTTTGATATAGTGCTTCCATTTTATGGTAAATGAATCTGAAATTTATATTTTAATGTTAATACCATTTAAACCTCTTTTATGTAAAATATGTGTTTTATATCAAGTATTTTTTTTTAGCAATTTGTATTTTTTTTTTTATGAGAATGAGATATACAATTTGCAATCATCTATTAAAATTTGTATATATACATAATTAGAAAAAATTACCACTGCTAGATTATTTTCATGGTTTTCTTTCTAATCTCTGATCTATTTATCTTTTGCTTTTCTCAACATTGTTCCTGAGGGATTTAGTCATCTTTCATTCTTGATTCATGATCTCAGAAAAAAGTGAGAGTTTTAAGGTTTATTCACGAGTCAAAATATATTAGATTATTTTTTCTCACGTCACTTATTTATTTAGTAAATTTTATGTTTGAAAATAATTAACATAGAAAAATATTCGCAATAATTGATATGACGAGTATTAAATTAAATTCCGTTAAAAGTATTTACTAATGACATTATTTAAATCTATTTTTAAAAATTCTTACTTTTTATACGTGTACAATAACGAATAATTAAAAAACAAGCAAACAAAAATAAATTAGTAAATAAAATGTACAATTCATAGACAATTCATTTGTGCATACATTAAAATATATATATGTTGCTAAAAAGCAAAAAATAAAACATTTAACCCTTTTGTTCTGAAAGAGTGCTAATAAAAATGAATTATTATTAATAACGTGTATGTATGCTAAGTATACAAAGCCATTTGATCATCATCAGAGGTAATTTGACACTGTTTGTTACCCCCTTAACATTTTATTTTAGCATTTCAATTTTAGAGTAATATCATAAATTTTAATAAACGTTTTTATGTCGTCAATAATATTAAACTTTTATTATTGTTAAATAAGTGCAATTTGTCATACAGTTTTAAAAAAGTTTTTAATAAATAAGTCTAATATAAACATATATAACAAATAAATTATTTTAGATAAAATATAAACTTTTGATTACTATAAAACTTTAGTAATTTAAAACAACCCATAAAATACTTTTTTAGATTATTTTAAAATAAATTTGTCAATAATTGTAAATAATTTTATTATTTTTTTTGCTTGTGACACTTTACCAATCTTGTGTGTGGGTGTACTATGAAGTTTGCTACAATGAATGCTTAATAACTAGCAAAACAAATTATTTTTGTCATTAAAGTATAATTTATACAACAAATGCAAAACACATACAATGAACATTAGAAGTAAAATTTAGCTATTAATTTAGATTATACATCTTTTTCTAACTTTAGTAGTAAAAATGTTGTAAATATTTATGACTGAAAGTATTCCCCTAGATATGTGTACTGTAACATATTTTTTTGCCATGAGATATAAAAACAGAATTTGAAAGTGGATTAATGTTGACATCAAAAAAGTTTGAAAGAAGATTTATATACTATAATAATTTTATTTATAAAAGAAGAATTTGAAGGCTGATTAATGTTGATGCAAACAAAAATTCAAAACCAAAGACTTTGTAAAATGATGAAAATATAAAATTTATTAATTATTTAATTTATTTGTCTTTTCTATCTCTTAATAGCAAAAATGTATATATTTTTAAAATATTTTTGTGGACATATATACTGTAATAATTTTAGATATAAAAAGTAGAAACTGAAAGCTGATAAATATTGATATATAAAAGAAAATTTAAAATATAAAAAAATAGTAAAAATGGTGGACGTATAAAACGTAGTTATTAATTTAATTCACTTTTTTTATATCTAGCAATGAAAATGTATATAATTTTTTTAAAAGTAAGGTAAGTATACTATAGCAACTTTTTCTATGTTCATAAAAGTAGGATTTGAAAGCTGATTAATGTTGGCTTAAAAAAAAATCAAAATGAAAATCCAGTAAAATTGTAGGTAAGCACTAAAAACATAGAATCATAAAACTGACAAGTGTTATTGGCTTAAATAAAAAAAAAAAAAATTAAACAATCGCTATCATCTGAAATAGCAACCATATTGCTAATACTTTTTAGGATATTTCAGATTTGATTAAGGTAATACACTTCATCTTTGCAGTTTGTAAGCTTATTTGCAATTAAATTTTTTTCTCCACTTTGTTCACTTTGACTATTTTTTATTTTTTACATTTTTTAATGCTCATTATCAATATTTATAATTATAATCAAAAAATCAATTGGTACTGAATTGAGATAAAATGATAATTTTTGAAAAAGAAAGCTAGAAAATGTTCAGTGATTTAAATTTGAACCCAGTATTATTAAATCAATAAAACATTTTTTAAAAAAGGATTTCAACATTATAGAATTAATAAAAACTGCTAATGTGGAATAATTTAGAGCAAATGATAGATGATAATGGTAATGAGACAATCAAGATTAATGGATTATTTGCTGTCCCTAGTTCAAGAATTGCTCCTGTGAAGAAATATAATACCAGCTATATAAGGTTCACTGAATTCAGAATAACATCTGAATTGCTTAATGTTACAAGACCTCATGTTCTACCACAGATATGACTGTTGCTGAATATTATTTCACAAGAAAATGCAAGTTCTGAAATCAACATATCATAAATTTTTATTAAGATATGTAAGTTTACATTTTATGCTTTTGAAAGATAAATTATAGTTTTCTTTAAAATATAATTACATATATACAGCAATTCATTTTAATATTTTTTTATATTTTGATTTTTCCTATTTAAATGGTCATTTTGGATGGTAATTTTGGTTTTTGCTATGAACCTGGAATTAATTATCATTAAATACATGCATTTCAATACAACTTACACTAAAACAATCATATAATGAATTACATTTTGGAATCAATTAATTTGTTTTAGCAGATCTCAATATATACTTAAATACATTTAATTTTTTTTTAAATTGAGTTAATAAAACAATTCTTACAATAAACATAATATTTATCTAAATTATTTTTATCATGAATAATCTGTTATGTAACAGATGATAGAGAAACAAACTCAAGAGTTAAAGGTTCTTAAATTGAAACACAATCATTTATCTTATTCAGTTATTTTTTATTATCTGTTATGTGTGTAATTTATACACGTTATAAATTTTGTTTTATTTTTTTTATTGCTTATAAAAAATTAAACTTTTTCAACTTTTACAAGCAATAAATAAGCATAAAATAGTTGCTCTTTATATAAATAACTATTAGCATTAAACTTTTAAATATATATTGTAACAGAAATTTGCAACAATTACTTTTATGGAATTTTTCTACAATTTTTTTTATAACATCACTTGATGTGTGCATGTTCATAACCAATAAGTGACTATATAAAATTAGCAAGTGGTATGCGCATACAAATAAACTTTTCAACTCATAATTTCTTGCCTATCTGAATTTGAGTAGCATACACATAAATAATCTATTTAACCTTCTCAACCAAATTCATGTGATTGTGAAATCTGTGACCACTCTTTGTAATGTGACAGTCAGATGATGTATGTTGGTTTAACCCAGTTTGAATACTAGGCGAAAGTACCTCGAGGCCACCCATACATGAGATATTAAATCAAGAATACTATGACCTCTGCCCTATTCGCCTATTCTTGAGGCTAACTACGAACCAATAACATTATCTGAGACACACATAAATTATTTTCTCATCTGGCCACAAAGCTTAGCAACAGCAGTAGAGACATGGACGGGAACACCTACGGAGCTAAATAGTTAAATGTGTGTAACAGTACTATGAAATATGTGTTTTGCGTGCCTGGATCATTGGAAAAGTAAAATAAAGCATTATAATAAAATTAGGAAACTCAAGCTTTTTATAGTTAACTAATATGTTTAATTAACAACTTTAAAATATGAATAATGATTTAATGGCCTCCGCTATTCCCTAAATTAATGAAAACTAATTAGACAATAAAAACAGATTAATATGTTTGCGGTCTAAATCTTTTCTTCCCAATTTTAATAAAATTGTCAACCCGAATCTCCTCGATAAAGTGCAATAATAAAAATCTTTCACAAAGCATTTTTTAATTGCTTTGTGCTAAAACAGAGTTTAAAAATTATTTAAAATGTATATAGCTAAATCTGATATACGTAATAAGCTAGTGGCAGACAAAAGGAGCGGTATCGAGGAGATCAAGTTGGCAAACAAAAGGAAACTTACTCGTATTGAATTTTACAAATATAATGAAAATTGGAAAGAGATTTAAATGAAAAACTAACCTTTAAACTTAACCGCAATGGAATACGAAATATTTATAAACGATAGTAATGAAGAATAGCGAAGGAAAAAGGGTTAAATATATAGATAGATGATCACACAATATATTAAGACTAGTCTAATAAAAAAAATGGTTACATTTCAAATATAATTAAATACAACAATTTATAATAAGTAATAATTTACTAAGGCTGTAACCTTAGAAATAAGCGTCTGAAAAATACGAAGGTAGGGACCTCTATAGGTCTTAAAACACAAGCTTACGCTTTTCTTCATAGCGTAAGCTTGTGTTTTAAGACCTATAGAGGTCCCTACCTTCATATTTTTCAGACGCTTATTTCTAAGGTTACAGCCTTAGTAAATTATTACTTAATATAATAATGGGCGTTTAATAAAAATTTATAATTACAACAATTTATAATATAATTCAATTAAGAAAGATATGAACAAAAGGGTAGAAAGTAAATAGTTCACTGGAGGAGAGATATGATTACCGTCCTGGTTCCTTGGTCATGTTTCCTATGGCGTTCGTGGCTTGATCCGACCATCGGTAGGTATTTGCCCGGACAAGGAAAGTGGAAATAAATAGCATGCTTTTATGAAAAGTCCTACAGACACAGCACAGAGTTCAGATGACTATTGAGTTGATACTAAGGCATTTTGATGGTATTTAGGAACCTCGGCAATAGGCAAAACTATTTATTTGCCTAGCCAAGCATAGTAGAATCCATCAAATTCATATGTCTTTTAGCTTGAGCATGTTCAAACTTCTCCATGATTTTGAAGACGACAGTTGTCTAACTTTTTGGAATAAAATCTCCACAAGCAAAAATCTGAAAGAGTTCTCCAAAGAGAAATTCGAATGCCAGCAAGAAAACTCTGAATAGCCAAGTCTTTTGTTCACTCTCCTATTTATATGTTTTTTTGTAAGCTACCCTCTATTGTTTGTATGATCTTAGATCTTAATAAGCCCACCCACATGCTCCTTTGTTTCAAGGTAACATTTTTTAAAAATAACTTTTACTTTTTTATTCTAAATTTCTTTCTTTAAAGTTTGAATTTTATTAATTAAAAAAGAAAGAGAAAGCCATCTTTAATTTGCCTTGAATGGGCTAACTAATTACAAACATACATTCTTTTAGAAAATGTTGGTGGGCTTATCTCAAAATAAATCATACGCCATATTTTAACAAAATTTTAACAAAAAAAAAATATTATTTCTTTTAATAATATAAGCATTTTATTTCAGCAGAATTTTGCATTAACTCATATATATTCTAACCTCCTCCATACCCTTCCCCCTTGCTCCATAATAATA
>JAQFVV010002382.1:0-27353 GCA_028023455.1 Epiperipatus broadwayi | reverse complement strand
AAGAATAAAATGAATCCATTTATTCTTTTTTATTGAAACAGAGATAAAAAATAAAATAATCCCCACGTGAAAAATCTTGTGTCTGTCCAAAATTTTATGGACTTCCAAAAATTCACAAACCAGATACCCCTCTTCATCCAATAGTAAGTGCAATAGGTTCTCCAACTCATATTTTAGCTAGATACTTATCGGATTTCATGAAACCTACAATCCCATCTATTAAATCATATATTAAAAACTCTCTTCATTTTATTTCTGTTTTAAAAAGTTTAAAAATTAATGCTAGTGACATTCTGGTCAGTTTTGATGTCGTGTCTTTGTTTACAAACATTCCAATTGATGAAGCTTTAAATATAATCTCACAACGTTGCAATTTACCAGACCATATTATTGCTTTGATTAAACATTGTCTCTTAAATACATATTTTGTATACAATGGACAGCATTACAGACAAGTTTTTGGTACTCCTATGGGCTCACCTATCTCAGGAGTAATAGCTGATTTATTCATGGAATATATAGAAACTCGTGCTTTAGAATCATCATCTTTAAAACCTCTCATTTGGCTCAGATACATAGATGACACTTTTGTCATATGGCAACATGGAAAAAATACATTAGATGATTTTTCTTACATTTAAATAATATGCATCCTCATATTAAATTTACAATGGAGACAGAGTCTGATGGAAAACTCCCTTTTCTTGATGTTCTAGTCACCAGAACACCAAATAGTTTATCTTTTTCTATTTACAGAAAGGATACACACACAGACAGATATTTACATTTCCATTCTCATCATCACCCAACTCAGATAGTTTCTGTAGCCAAAACTCTTTTAAATAGAGCAATTAACCTTTCAGATGACACACATCTGAAAGAAGAAATAAATCATATTAATAGTGTTTTATTAGCAAATAGTTATAATTACAAATTTATAAAAAAAAGCCTTATTTCAAGCCCAAAATAGACAAAATAGGAAACAAAAAGATGATAAGTCAGCTATTAGGATTTGTGTTCCATATGTAAAAGGAACTACAGACAGTATCGGACGTATATTAAAACGCTATAATATAGATACAGCATTTTCTGCTCATCAAAAGATCAGCAATATAATAACCAAGCCTAAGGATTCAATCCCTCTTGAATCTCATGGTGTCTATCAAATCTCATGTAAAAATTGTAAAGCTTCTTACATAGGTATGAGTAATCGTCGCATCAGTGTTAGGAGAGATGAGCATGCTAATGCAGTTAAACAACACTCATCATCATCAGCACTCTCACTCCATACTATAGATTCAGGTCATAAAATAGATTTTTCTAGTACCAGGATCATATCCAGATGTGATAATCTCTACCAATGCAAAATCAGAGAAGCCATTGAGATACTTAAAAGGCCAGATTGTATCAATAAGCGAGATGATACGTGCAAACTTCCTCCTATTTGGAAATATTTTTTTAAAAAACATTCTTAAATTTAACATTTTTGCTATTGGTGGGATTTTTAATGTTTTATTCAAACCAGTGATTGTAGCGCCTCTACAACCGTCTTTCTACCTTTTTATAACTCTGTGGATGGCTTGTGTGACCAAGTCGAAACGTCAGTGTATTGATATTAAAAGTTTTTAACACGGATGAACCCGCAAAATATGTATTTTATATATATATCAGATATTTCATAAATAGGTGTAAATAATTATTAGTACTCAGATTTACAATATAGAAGTAATATAAAGGCTACAAATTATAAAATGCAATACGATTAACTCCATAATGAGATTACCAAAAAAAAAAAAAAAACACAATAAAAGCAAAATACATGGATGAGAAAATTGAAAAACTAAAATGGAACTGGATTGGACATATACCCGGAAGTGTTTATAATAGATATGCAACCTAAATTCTAATATAAATTCCACATGATAATAAAAATATTGAAGGAGATCACAAATGAGATTGATAAAGAAGATATTGTGATGTAGTAAACAAAATATTATAACAGAAAAAAGGCAATTAAAACTCAGAGAAACTATCATATGTAGTGAATTGATAAGTATTAAAAAAGATTTATGTAAAATATTATTACCACCAAACGCTTCTTTTGTCCATTAGTGTATTCTTACGAAAAATACAAGTGTGAATAAAATAACACTTTTTTTTTTTTACAAAAGTGTGCTGCTAGAAAAATGTAATATTTGGTGATAGTAATAATTTAGATTTAATTTCAGATAGCGGTACACAACTGGTTTTATTTTTCATATATATATGAGATACAATTACCATAGGATATATTGTATATAGAAAATACAGAACATTGATTCAGCAATAAATGGCAGATTTGATTGATAGATTATCAATTGCATTTAAACTATTTTAAACATAGTATTGATTCAGAGGAGAAAAATGTTTTATATCACAATAATCAACCTAAGATAAATAGCTAAAATCAAAAGAAAAAAAAATCAATTCAGATTTATATAAAACAAATGTAAAATTTATAGGAATATTATTTATTTCTATTTATAATAAAAACTGAAATGAAATAATCTTATTCATCAAAATGTTACTTATATGTTAATAGCAATCTTTATTATGCATGCAATAATTACTTTTGTATCTTCTAAAATAGTGTAAGTGCATTTATATATATAATATAAAAATATTAGACTAAATATTTATATGCATATACTTATTATATATTTTAAAGTATATGTGGGTGTGTATGTGTGTAAAAAGTCTAATAAATATCTCAAATATTTGTATTAAGTATGTACTTTAATATGTTTGTATAATTAAAAATTGCATTTTATAGTAGATTTTCAAAGTAATTAACTATTTTATGTCAAGTCAGTGATAATATATTTTATTATCGTACAGATAGTTTTATCCAATAATCTTTCTAAAAACTATAGAAATAAATATTTCTCTATATTTTCATGTCTTGTTGATGATAATATTTATTAATTTTTGGAATGATAAATAAGTTTTTTGATTTCAAAATGTAAATTATATTATTTTTTAGAAGTTTGTCTACTTTTGGTAATTAGCTTATAACCTCCTCAAACAATAAAATATCACCTTTGTCCAAAT
Organism: Epiperipatus broadwayi; assembly: GCA_028023455.1. Lineage (NCBI taxonomy): Eukaryota > Metazoa > Onychophora > Udeonychophora > Euonychophora > Peripatidae > Epiperipatus > Epiperipatus broadwayi. Next base: position 24,263 of record JAQFVV010002382.1, on the reverse strand, counting down.
AATCAATATAATCTGCTCACATCAAAGAATAAAGAATTGTAATTGGTTGTTTCAGAGATTTGTGAAGATGAGTTTAACAAATCTTTGGGATTAAGTTATTTAAGTAAATTTCTTAGTATTGTAAGAGAACAAATCTGATAGCAGTTCAAATTAGTTATAAAAACAGACAAAACTCTCCCTACACTAGTGCCACTACTGAAATGATGATCATGTGATGTTTAGTGGTTCAAATTAGTTATATTACAAAGCTATCCGAAAAATAACTTTCATAAAAAACTGTCAACACTGAGAAATAAATAAACAAACACTAAGAAAATGTAAAAAAAGTTAGTTAACACATTTAATTATATTATTAATTATTTTATAAAGTTAATTTGGAATATGTGAGAAACAGTAAAATGATAAATTGCAATATAAAGAAACCGAGAGAGACAGAAAATATTTTTTGTGTTCATTTATGTATTCAAATCATGATATATCTGTAAAATGTTTCCACAACATGTTATAAAGGATGTAACAAGTTGTAAAAAAAAAAAAAACAGTGATTATATCCTGTAATTAGTTCATAATGAATCCCTTGTAAGAAAACCATGTTGTCAAACAAAATCAAGTAAGGTATAAATAGGTCAAAACAAGCAACTAAGGCTAGTTTTTAGTGTCATCTTGTCTATTTCAGTCAGGCAATCTTGTTTACTCTTACTTTTAACTGAAGTCTAACCTCAAGAAGTAGTATTGCAAAACTATTTTCCACCACACCTTGTATCCTGCCGACTATTTTCTAGAATTTTTCAATACTTATAACAGCAAGTATGATTATTTTATCTAGAAGAAAACTATCTACCATGTATGATTAGTACCCAAAAATCATACCAACTGAAACACCTCACAAAATACAATCTGGTCCAGAATCTAATGCTGGTGTTTCCCAAAACTAGTTATAACCTGCTTTATTAATGTCATTAAAAAAAGCAGTCAGATGCATAAAAATGATCTAATATCTACTGTTACTATATTCTTTCTAACATTACCAATACTGCATACTGCTGTATACTTTGTCTAACATCACCCAGTACTCCAGGAAGAAAACTATGATTTTAGGGTAATATATATATATATATATATATATATATATATATATATATATATATATATATATATATATATATATATATATATATATATATATATATATATATATATATATATATATCATAGAACAATATCTGCAGAAAACCATGGTTTAAAAATGTTGAATTATTTCAATTGGTAAGATTTTATCATTATAGGTATTAAAAGCCTTAAATTAAAAATATATTTTATTATTATTATATTTAATATTTTATTTTTATATTGATAATTGCAAATATATAAGCAATAGTTTCATATATTTATTGTGAAAAAAAGGTTAAGTTATTTTTCTAATCCATTTAGTTTGTATTTGCTTAATTAACTGAATACAAGTATTATGTTTTTAATATTTAATATTCTAAAAATATTTACAATCATGATAGATCATGCAATCAACAGGAGAACTTGCGGGAATAGTGATAATAATTTATAAATGATGATGACTTGATATGACTAAAATTTTCAAAAGTAAATTTTATAGTTAGTTATGTTTGGCATCTAAGATAATCATTTTTTTATTTTATTGAAACTGAAAAACAATTAAAATACATTTGGAAGGATTTATACTTATGTTATACATCATCATCAACTATACTTTTTGGTTAGTATATATTTTTTTAAAATTTTTATTAATCAATCAACTTTCATTTTATATAAATATTTATTTGGAATCAAAGCCGTACTGTTAAATATTTGTATATTCTGGTTCACACAAAATACTGTTACAGTATATAGTTGTTAAAGCACATTAAAATAATGTCATTTATAATCAATATACAATATTAATAATTTTGAGTAATTGATTCCTTATGAATTTAATAATGCATATTAATATATTTTAATAGGGTGAATTATCACAGATCATATTACTTATTTAAATAAAATTAAGAGTTTCACAGTTATTGAATTTTATTATTATGGATTAAAGCATTTGTTTGGTATCTTGTAAATATATCTTCCATGGTCTGATATTGAAGATAATATTATAAGATATGGGCTTTAATCTTAAGGATGAAAACATTGTTAAAGCTATAAAAATATATTCCTTTTTCAAACAGGATAAAAAATCTATTATCTTATATAATGATATTAGATAAATAATTATCAAATGCTGTTCAAATGTATTAATTACATGATGTCTGATTTTAAAAAAATTAAACTATAATATATTATATGTGTACCAAAGTTTTTCATTAAGGCATTAATAAAAAAAGTTATATGAAGTGTTTTAAAAAGATTTGAGATGCTTATTCATTTAATCAGCATGAATTTTCTAATACAATTCAGAACAGTTGTAGCATTGTATAATCATGTATTAAAGTTGCTTGGATCAATGTTAACTTATTATTTTAATACTCAGACAATAAATGATTTTCTGAGTTTTTAATTATTTGGTCAAATAGGTAATAGACTTTATTGTTCCACAGTTTTAGTTGTTTTTTTATACTCTTTAATCTGACATTAAGAAAATTATAAAAATAATTAATTTAAAGTATTTCTGTATCAAAGTACATTACTAGGATATGCAGAAGGTTTAAATTGAGTGAGTTTATAAATAAAGAAATAGAAATATATATTTTTATTTTAGCAAAAATTATTCCATAAAAAGAAAATCTTCTAATCAATCAAAAATAAAATAAAGAGGTAAATCCTTTCCTCAAAAATCCAATTTAGGAGATTGTGAAGTGTGTAATATAATCTATATCAAGATTTCTCAAAGTAGTCAATGTTGACATCCTGGGGATGATTCAAATTTTCTATGGATTGATAGTTTCAATTAAAAAATCTGAGGGTCAACAACAGAAAAAAATAAACTCCCTTACTACTGCTATTTGTTTGTTACTTCAAAATATCTATGATTCCAATAGGTACCTAATTAAGAAATCAAATAATTAAAAAATATTGTTTTGATAAAAACACATTTCTTCCCAAACTTGTGAATGATAAAATAAAATGTGTCATTAGAGAGTTACAAGTAAGAATGGATGAAAATATACATAGCACAAACATGACTGTGTTTTGACTTATCAAATATAGTAAAGCAAGTGTGGACAGAAAAAACCATTGCATGTGTATACTTGTTCATTCTGGGACAAGATGATATGTGATATTAGCAGAAGCTATCAGTCTTGTATGGTCATGCTTTCATAAAACACTATAAATTGGTTCCTTTGATGTGACATGTTTTATTTATGATTTGAACTGTGATTATAATTATTTATTGAGGACACAGTTTTTTTTTTTTTGAGTTTGAACAAACATCTTCTGTTTCAAGTAAGTACATACTTTATTGATTTTTTTTTATCACAGGGGCTGTCAAAATTGTTTGTTAATAAATGTTTTATTTCTTATGATAATAATATGATTGAACCAAAAAAGAATATTTACCAATGTGCCTCATATGCAAAAAAGTCTTTAGCAATGATGCTACAAAACCATCAAAACTAGCAGATCACTTGAACACAATTCACCTTGACAAAAAAAAATATTTGGAATACCTCCAATCACTTAAAGATAAAATTATGAAGAGAACTATGATAAATAATATGTTTGTTTCATCATTGAAACAAAATAATGATGAATTAAGGGCATCATACAAATTATCCCTACTCATTATAAAATTTAGCAAGCTGCACACTATATGGAGCAACTGATTCTACTGGCCGTCACAGAGGTATTGAACACTGTAATCCACAAACCTGCACAAGATGTTATAAAATAGTTCTTTGGAACAATGACACATTTCAAAGACAGATCGATGAAAGGAGTCACAATATGGAAAACTGTTTGTGGAATCATTTGCAAAAAATGGTTTTTCCTCCAATTGGATGAGTCAACATTACCTGGTAATGAACCTTAGTTGCTGGCACACTTCACTTTATTCAAGATCAGGTAATACATGAAGAGCTATACTTTGCTAGAACATTAGAAAGTAATATCAGAGGTGAATCAATTTTTAAATTAATGGAGATATTTTTCAGAGAAAAAGTGATTTCATTGTCAAATATAATATCTGTTGTGAAAGATGGAGCACCATCTATGATTGGTTGTTATCACAGTTTCATAAGTCACCTGGAACAACATATACTTGAAGTTTTTGCAGTTCACTGTGTAATCTATAGGTAACATTTAGAAATCAATAACCTTTGTGATGAATTGCACCAATTGCTTTAGTTTATTATAACAGTGGTGAACCAAATTTTAAGTAATGCTATGAACCCTAGACTGTTTGCTCAATTATACAAGGAAAGCAATGAAGATCTCTATCAATTAGTTCTCCATACCAAAATCTGCTGGCTTTCAAAAGATTTATGTTTGACAAGATTTTTTACACTTTTTCAAGATGAGGATTCAGTTTGAAAGAAAAATTAATTAAGAGTAAAACTCATATTGCTTGTGTAACTGATTTATTTGGAAAATTTAATGATGTTAATTTACAATTGTATGAAGACAATTTTAATCTCATCAAAGCAAAATTAGTCATATCAGCTTTTGTTGCCAGATTAATATTTTTTAAACAAAATATTGCAAGATTTGAGCTTTCACAGTTCCCCAACTAATTTATTATAGGCACAATCCAAGAAAAAAACATATTGCTGTATGACAACCACTTGAAGGCTTTTCACTTAGATTTCAAAACTAGGTTCAGATATATTTTATCATTGGAAATGCTGGATTGGATAATAAGCTCATACACTACTAATGCAGAACCAAATATATTTTTGCAAGATGACATAATAACCATCAACACAAATGAGGATGTCATGTCACAATTCAATCTGGGTTATCAAAAGTTTTGGCTGCAAGAAGATATTCCACTTCTGTATCTGATTATATCGATTGTTGTGCAAAAGTATTTGCTGGTATTTCCATCATCATATCTAATAGAGAGAGGCTTCAATGTAGTTTTAAACCTGCTTCAAAACAGACATCGATTTCATATCACTGATCGTGAAGATTTGAGAATGCAACTCACTAATTTAAAACTGAACATAGATAAACTATTGACAGACCACCAGATGCACACAATTCATTAAATTCAGTTTTCCAAGCTAATTTATTTGGTATTCTTATTTTTATAATTCTGATTCAAATTTTTTGTTGATGTAATTTTGTTGATATTTAATTTTGTCTGAATATGTTGACGTTTTTAATTCATTTTGATGTTTAATAAAGAGATTTCAATATTTTTACTTATTTTGAATGTACATATTTATTTTACAAATGTAAAAATTTAAAAAAAAAACTCTGCTTGTATCTTTTTGCTTTAATTTTCATTTGTGCATGTTGCGATATTAAACGTTGCACAAGATAATGCCATGTTCCATAGTCCTTTTATATTTTTTTGTCATTACTTATAAATGATTAAAGTGAAAAGTTTAAATATCTGTTAAAATATTTAATATCGAGTACTGTACAAATTTATTCATTTGAAAAAGTAAAATAAATGACTTGAGGGTCGAATGTTTTAAAAGGTTTGGTAAAAGGGTCTGTGGACGAAAATAGCTTGGGAACTATTAGTCTATATGATCTATAAGATATTTAATTAATCTAACACCTTATTAAATCCAAAAAAACATTTAGATGATTTGATGATAGTAAAGAGAATTAGAAATATGTAAATGAAAAATAAAAGAAACATTATGTATAATTAACATAAATTGCAATATTAAGAAGAATATGAATAAAATGCTAGAATCAAAAATAAATAAAATAAAATGTATTTGCATGTACACATATATGAGATTAAGAGAAGATGGATTTTTTCATTAGTCTTGTTTGAGTCTGCAATATTCTATCTTGTAACCTATATTCATAGTAAAGGTGGATTGTTTACATATATAAAACCCGGACTATATTTTGAGTTTACATATATAAATTCGATTTTTATTAATTTTAATGTCTAACATTGCTTAATAATGTATACTTTCAATATTGCTAAATAGGTTGAGATTTTACGGTTTGTAAAAACTAATTGTTATTATAGTTTTTTTTTTTTTTTCATTATATATATAGATATAAAACTATTATATATTGTTTGTTTATTTATTTACTCATTGTAAAATAAAGACAGGAGGGAGTGTAGTAAATAAAATATTGCTTTTATAAAATATATGTTTTCTTTGATATCACTTATTTTGTTCCATTCCTTTTTTAACATCAAAGAAATTCTTTTGGAAAAAAATCATGAAAAAAAAAGTTAATTAGTCATTGGATTATAGGAAATATTATTTTTACTTCTCTTTGATTTATTGAACTCTTTGCTTGCAAATAATATTTATTTTATTTCCTTTTTAAAATAATAACCTTATATCTGTTTTTTTTCTCTATTATTTCTACAGACACACAGTTACAGATATTGATTTTCATTGCAAGTATTTGCATCATTAAAACGTCACATTGAAAAATTGAGTGTGAATATATAAGTATAAATAAAACATACAAGAATAGAGTATATATTGATTTAAAAAAAGATAAAAAAAATAAATTGGATTATTTTTATCTAAAAGAATATAAAATCAAGAAGGATATATAAGACAGAATATTATTAATAGTTTAAAGTGAAACAAAAAAAAATCACTAATTTTAAAAGAAGGAAACATTGGACATATTTAAGAATTATTGAGAGATAAAGTAAGAACTACAAAATCTAATGCAGAAAGATATATAATACAATACCTCCAAGTAAATTTTAATACAATATTTTTAAAATTGTAAAAATATACAGTAGGCATTTTTACACACTACATTTTAAAACTACCATAAAAAACTAACAATATTCTAATTATAAGTAGAATATGTTATAAATCATGTTATTATAATTTTGTGACTTTTTTCTAAAAATTTCCAGAACTGAAATCAGTAAGACATTTTAAGTAATGAGTAAATTCTACATTGTTTATTATATAATCTTAATTTAAATGTCAACATTAAGGAGCAGAGTATCACAGATTGAAAGAAGGCAGTTTAATAGTAAATAATATATTATTGGACATTGTGAAGAGTCAATTGATTTAAAATATGGACATGTATTTTTCTTTCATGTGTCATAGCATCAGCCGGGAAGTGAACCCGCAAACCCAGAGCAACTGTTTGTAAGGCAGCTGTGCTGATCTCTCGACCACCAATGCTTGACTAGACATGTATTTTACTACAGAGGGAAATATTATGGAAACATAAGTGAAGTTGGATGCATTATAATTGTGGTTATTGTTGTTTACTTAATGAAAGATATCAAAATGATGTAATTTGGATTTATGAACCAACTAGTTCATTTTGTAATAAAATAATAAATGATTTTATATAGAGGAATTAAATCCAGTAGGGAAATTTGATTAAAGTAGTAGATATGAAGACAATCAAAGATTTGTGGAATTCATTGGAAAAAATGTATATTAAGATATCTTTAAAGAAAAATACTAAATGGAAAAAATTGATTATACTTGTTCTAACAGAAAATATACATATTAAGATTCACGTGTTCTTAATAGAATCAATATGAGAAGTGATCATTGATTAATGAAATGTAATATTCATGTTAATAATTATATTTATAAAGTACATACTCATTATTTAAAGTAATATTTATTAAGGCTATAGCCTTAAGACTATGCACCTGAAAAAACAACAGTAGGGACCTCTGCAAATCTTTACACAAGATTTATTTAAAAGACAAGAGCAAACACTCTTATCTTAACCTACTTTCTAAATAAGTAGGATAATCTAAAGAATTTTGATTTGAGAGTATAAGACTATTAAATACCTCACTGATTAAGTCCACACATTCTATAACACATTAACATTCATGAAATCTTTCAATTTATGAGTCAGTGTTAAGATCTTATGTTTTGAAATATATTAAGATAATATAAAGTTGTAATAATTATATTTAAAATCTTTCAATTTATAAATCAGTGTTAAGATCTTATGCTTATAAATCTATTAAGATAATATAAAGTTGTAATAATTATATTTATAAAGTGCTTACTCATTACTTAAAGTAATATTTATTAAGGCTATAACCTTAAGACTTAATTAGTGAAGTATTTAATCAGTGAGGTATTTAATAGCTTTATGCTCTTAAACCAAAATGCTTTAGATTCTCCTATTTACTTAGAAAGTAGATTAAGATAAGAGTGCCCACTTTTGTCTTTTAAATAAGTCTTGTGTTAAAGATTTGCAGATGTACCTACTGTCGTTTTTTAAGCATATACTCTTAAGGTTATAGCCTTAATAAATATTACTTTAAGTAATGAGTATTCACTTTATAAATATAAATATTACAACTTTATATTATCAATAGATTTCTAAGCATAAGATCTCAACACTGATTTGTAAATTGAAAGATTTTGTAAATGTTAATGGTTATAGAATTTGTGGACTTAATCAGTGAGGTATTTAATAGCCTTATGCTCTGAAATCAAAATGCTTTAGAGTCTTCTATTTATTTAGAAAATAGGTTAATATAAGAGTGGCCACTCTTGTCTTTTAAATAAATCTTATGTTAAAGATTTTCAGAAGTTCCTACTATCATTTTTAGGTGCATAGTCTTAAGCTGATAGCCTTAATAAATGTTATTCATGTTAAAGTAAAACTAAAGAGATAAAAATTATTTAAAAAAAAAAAAAAAACAGTATTCACAATCCATAGTCCTAACATTCAGACATTCTTCACTGAATTTTTAATTAGAAATAGAAAATATTTTTAAAATAATATTTTGAAGATATTTTAGGCTTTAATGAAATCAATAAACATTTATCTGATATAATATTATGAACTGCAATAGAAATAACTGACACATAAAGCAGCCATTTGTTATTAATATATTTGATAAAAGAAGACAATGTCTGGAGTAAAAAAAAAACTTTTTTTTTAAAAAAAAGTGATTCATTAAAAGCTGAATATATAAATATTTATAAAATGGAATGAAAGAGGCTTGATGTCAATGTAAGAAAATGTAATGTAAAATGATAAGAAATGCAACAGAATGAAATAAAAGTCTCAAAGTATAAAGCAATATTTTGATATTGGAAGAAAAGTTATTTTTGCATTAAAAAGAAGTGATGGAATTATTACTAAATAGAGTTGATATAATCAATTGTGTGAAAGTGTTTTATAAATAAGTATATAGTAAAAAAGAATAAGAAGACAAATTATTCCCAGTTATTACATTATTTCAATTTGCTAATATTTTAAGAGAAGTGAGACATGCAATTAAATCGATGAAGAAATTAAATGCTTCAGAAAATGATAAAATTATAATTGATATTTTTAAAAAAGCTGATAAAAACAAAAAAATTATGAAAAAGTTATATACCAAATGACTAAATGATTAAAAAGAACTTGTGTATTATAAGACTGCAACTGTAATTTTGATATTTAAGAAAGATGATAAAGAAGGTATTAAAAATTACTGACCTATCAACTCTTCTATAAGCTTTAAATGGATATTTATCAACAACAAATTTTGAATAACAATCAATCAACAAAACATCAGAAATTAAAAGTAGATATTGAGAGAAGTTATTCAATAGATCAATGAATGTGAATTGGGTATTCTGTTTTGGATTTATAATTTATGAAAAGGCAATTGATTATATAAGCATTTCTGTAATGATTAAAATATAATTCATCAAGATATGGACTAGGGATAATGTCATATTCTGAAGAATATTTATCAAAATGTAACAACAGTGATTAGATTACATTGTAATATTCAGAAGGATAATGTTAAGAAGGGCATGTGTCAAGGTGATTTCTTAATTTTAAAACTTTTTACAGTAGGTTTACAAATATTTTGTAAATTGACAATAGAAAGATCATGGAGTAAAAGTGAATGTAGATTATTTAATTCATTTACATCTTGCAAATGATGTGATTGTTTTTTGTAAGTCATGCTTTAAAACTTCAGATAATGTTGGAAATAATTTCCAGGTGAAAATAATAGAATAGAATTAAAAACAAATGATAAAAACTATTAATATTCAATGGATTTTGTCAGAAGAAGAAAATAAAATTGATAATCATGAATTGGAAGAAATTACCAACTATAAACTTCTACTAATAGAGATGGAAATGTTGTTAATAAAATTAATCATAGGATGAAATTTTAATGAGATGTTTTTGATAAAAGTAAGTTAATACAAAAAGAAAAAAAGTTTATAATAAACGTGTATTATTAAATCTTACTTATGGATCTGAAACATGGACACTTAACAGAAAATCAATTTGGAAAGGTGTATATTAGGAGTAATATAAAGAAAATGAAAAGTAGATGCATGGATTAAATTATACATATCACAGTGTTTCATTGAAAGAATCACAACTCAAATGGCTAAATATATTACTAAAATATATTACAATACATGGACAGATGAAGTTTTAAACAGAATTTCAAAATGAAAGTAAAAGATCTGAAAAAAGACTATTCAATATCTGTTTATATTTATCCAAATGATTATTAAATTATTGCTTAGTAAATTATTGAATTATTATAATAAAATATACTATCATCAAAAAGGTATATCTACCTATTTGTAGCTAAAAATTGATTCTTACTATTCTCCTCACAAATACTGTCTTCTATTTTATTGTTTCTCTGCAGGAGATGCTGTAAAATCCTATATTTTCCTTGGATTTTTTAGAATTTAATTTCCACAACATTGAACTATTCAATAGACATATATGAAGGAAATAATAATTATGTAAATATTTTTTATTCTTATTTTTAAATCCATTTAACAGAAAATTTAAATATCTTTATTTCTAATCATTGAATTAATAAATTATACTTTTAATAAATATTCAAATATTTTGCATGAATTAACATTAGCTGTCATTAATATATATTTAATATTCCATTCTCGTCTCAAATGTTTAACTTGTTTGTTTGCTTTATTTTATTGTAATAAAATTCTTATTTTTTGATAAGCAACTTTATCATTATTTTTTTTTTTAAAAAAGAAAAAAATCATTATTTTAATTTATTACTTATTTTCATAAAGTATTGTTTACCCTTTTATAATTACACATGCATGACATTTTGTTTATAGAAAAGTAGCAGCTTATATTTTTGCTTTGAATAGATTGGATTTTCATTTTGTAATAAATAAACAAAGTAATTACATTTTTGTCAAAAAATAAATATAACCTTTCAAGTTATTTATTTTTTCTTCTTTTATTTTAAAGACTATTTTTAGTTATTGTGCTGCAATATTTTCAGTAAAATTACTTATTGCTTTTTGATTACCATGATTTAACGTTTTTGCTTCATGACATTTCATTTATGCACACCCGCGCAAATATATGTATGCTTGAAAAGTGTATGTAATACATTAATTTCATAGAAAAAGAGCATATTTTTTTTAACTTTATTAAACTGGATTTTATCTTTGTAATAAAATCTATGTATTTAATTATGTAGGCCTTGCTACATCTGTCGGAAATATTAAACAATGGCACCCCCCCTTCCTGCATTTAAAATAGCTAAGAATTCCATATAAGACACATTTAATCTAGAGTATTATAAATTATTATTTTTTAATTATCATCATTAATCATCCACCAGAAGTCTGAATTCTTCCATCATTTTAATCAACTTCTAATTTTTTTTGTAGTTTGGTCTTTATATGCACATGCCCAGTTAATCAAAATCATATTATCAAAAGTTGCTTATTTGAAGGTGTAGAAATTGTTGTACATGTGTCCCTTCCTTAATTTTTGCATTTAATCATAAAATATATTTTCAACAGCAGCAAAATACATTCAAGCAAAAATAATATTCTACTAAGAATGAATTTTATGATGACTATATAAATCATTCCATACCACAGAATTATGCCAAATCTAGGCATATATGATATTCCAAAGGAATATCTTTTCAACATTTAATGATAAAACTAACTGGTTTTGATCTTCCTATAAGCAACTAGAGTCTTATCAATAAATTCAGAATAATCCTCTAACCATAGTACTCAACTGCTTTATAAATGAAAGTTAGTCATTGGTCTAATTAAAAACCATTAAATGGCTATCAAATCTATATCTACAATTGCATAATTGAAGAAATTAATAAAGCTATTAGTGATTCTATCTACTGGTTAAAAATTCTACAGCTCCCTTTATGAGATTTTGATAATAGTTAAATTGTTTAAAAAAAACATATATGATAAATTCAGTTTGATATTTTATGTTTTTACCTCATAACTTTTTTTGAAGAATTTTTTTTTTTTTTTCAAAATGTAAAACAGGCTTTAAGTAATATATTTCAGACAAAATGCATTTCTAATAGTTTTTCATAGAGAAACAATAAAATTTGAGCAAATATTTCCTAGACGTTCAAAGATTTAGGCAGTTTTTTTATGGTTGTTTTATTCTCTATTTAACAATAGCTAGAATGATATTTATAATTTAATTTACTTGAGACTTGGACATTTAATAGAAGAGTAATATAGAGAGTTTGGACCACTCAGAGAAGTAGGGAGAGATGCATGTTAGGAGTAAAAAGATATTGAAAATGCAATATATTGGTAAGAGAACAAACATGTGTTATACACCTCATTGAAAAAAAATAAAATATTGAAGTGGAGTTGGGCTGGACATAATGCTAAAAAAATGATAATAGATGGACAATTGAAATCTTAAACTGGATTCCAAGAGATTGTAAAAGACCCAGAAAGAGGGAACATGTGAGATGGACGGATGAACTAAGAAAGTGAGCAGGGGTAATGGGAAGAAGAGAAGCTAAAGATCAGAGAAGATTAATTGAACTTGGAGAGAACTTCATCCTGCAGTGGATTGATAATGCTTGATGATGATGACTAGCTGACTGTCTGACTTAATTATATACAAGCTGTCTAAAAAAAAAATCCAAGCTTGATAGAAACTTGCTAAAAATAAATTAACTTTTACCTGATTCAAATCTTAATATCAGGTCATTGGGTGGCAAGCAGCTGTGTTACTGGTTCAATACTATCTCGTTCTTCACTATGTTTGATAAACGATAACAAGTTAATTTTAATATCTTTTGGATAATAATAAAGAATACAACTATATTGTATTAAAATGTACTTTTATATTTATATTGTATTTTTATAACAACAACAATAATCATATTATTTACATTACTTTCATTTATATGGATAAGCATTTATTTTTATAGCATTTGTATACAATTTGTAATTACATTCATATCGGCCTTTCAAGCCAATTGTGCAAACTCTTTGCGAGTGTTAAATAATAAATGAATACCCTCTGACCAATACAAGATATAGAATTTATGCAGGAATAAAAAGAATCCCTCTTATTTCTACGACTCAAATATTTATATATGAGAAAATCTGTAGTACCGGCACAGAAGGCGTGACAATAGAACGGTCACTTTAAATTACTATATACAATGTCTGAATAATTGAAGCTGATGAAATTTTCTAGAATTTACTAAACGTCATTCCAACTAAAACTTAATCATATATATAAATAAGCATTTATTTTTATTATTTAACACTCTCAAAGCGTTTGCACAATTGGCTTGAAAGGCCGATATGAATGTAATTACTTTCATTTATATAGTAAGCTTTTTAATTTATTGCTCCTCTAAACAGTATTCTTTTTTTAAAAAGTTTCTTTTTTCTTTGCAATAAATATTTACAACTTTTTAATAACATTTATGCAAACATTATATTAAAATCAAATACACATATTTTCAACAAATTACTGTACAAAGTTCTTTTTTTTTTTTGTCTAATCTTTCTAGTTAAAAGAGGAATGTTATGAATTACTTGAGCGATTGTGTTTTTTTTTTTTTATTAGAACACACCCACGCATATAAAAATCATATGAGTTACATATTTAGTGTACTTTGAACGTGAATAATGAACAGAAATAACTCGAATAGAAGAGAAAATGTATATTTTAATTTATAATTTTGCATTTTTATTAGCTTTTTTAATAATACATTTACTAATTGTCATTATAAATGTTATTATATTTTGTTATATTACAGCTTGCCATTATACAAAATATGTAGTTCTTTTGCTTATTGCATTTCCATATAATTTTGAATTTGTTCTACATAATACATTAATTTAAGTTAAAAAAACGATGTCTTCATATCTCAGATATGTTACAGTTTTCAAGAACAATTTTTCATATTTTTGTGTATATGATCATTTTCCTAATTTTTAATCGTTACCAATCAATGTTTAATCCAGTTTTTTTAATAAGTAACTTTGTTTTCTACATCACATCAACAGTTTTTCTTATTTTATACATTTAACTCATATATTTTTCAGCCATTTACAATGACTTGCAAGTCAGTTTAAGACCTCAATTGTTCATATAATATTAACTCTTCTCACTATTCAAGCCAGCAACATTTCAATATCTTAATTTATTCAATGATGTCAATGATATTTATTATTCTCTCACCCACGACTTAATATTAGTCCTACCATATATCTATCTATATTTTATTAAAATGTCTGAGGACTGTACTGCTCTGTACTGCTTTTGACTTGGGGTTTTAAGACTCAAATCCATAAAATGATATGGCAAGAATTATATTAAGATGTTAGTATTTGTTAACTTATCAAACATCACATGATCACCATCTCTATACTAGCACATAATTTGTTGTAAACAAAGGCAAAACTCCCCATACAGTAGTGCCATCCTGTGCCAAACAGAATAATCAATGGATTCCAGAAGGCTTGTGCATAAAATCCCTATCTAGTGCCTACTCATCCAATATCCCCAGACTAGTTTCTGGCTTGTGTCCATCATCAGTGAGGAGCCTTGGATCTGAGAGCACTGCACCTAGATCTTAGGATCTAATGCAACCCTCCAGCAGCCACGTTTTAACTCTACTTTACTACAAAACTATGAAAATGAAATTGAAAACATTGTTAATATCTTCAATCTAAGCTCAATAGCTTATATAGTAATATGGGTCTGAACTCAATTCAGCACCCATACATTTTGGTGTCTTTGGCTCTTAAACAACCATAGCCACCACTATCCTATTGGGCAGGATTGGTGTTAAACCATCAAACATCACATGATCACCATCTCTATACTAGCACATAATTTTGTTTACACCAATCCTGCCTAATAGGATAGTGGTGACTATGGTTGTTTAAGAGCCAAAGACACCAAAATATATGGGTGCTGAATTGAGTTCAGACCCATATGACTATATAAGCTATTGAGCTTAGATTTAAGATATTAACAATGTTTTCAATTTCATTCTCATAGTTTTGTAGCAAAGTAGAGTTAAAAGGTGGCTGCTGGAGGGTTGCATTAGATCCTAAGATCTAGGTGCAGTGCTCTCAGATCCAAGGCTCCTCACTGATGATGGCCACAAGCCAGAAACTAGTCTGGGGATATTGGAAGAGTAGGCACTAGATAGGGATTTAATGCACAAGCCTTCTGGCATCCATTGATTACTCTGTTTGGCACAGGGTGCCACTACTGTATGGGGAGTTTTGCCTTTGTTTATTTGTTAACTTCTTTTAATTCAAGATTATAATTTTTTATTAAAAAAAAAAGCTATTGAACACTATTTAATATTTTACTATTTATCTTTACTCTTCCTTTCTTAATTTTATTTAATGACTAAATATCATATGACCATTATTTCCTATGCTTACAAAAGCTGTTCAACACAAAGGCAAAACTCACCATATACTAGTGTCACCCAGTGCATTACTGTATTTAGAGTTTTGTCTGTTTTGTTACTTTCATTTAATAATACTTGCAACTTTTTCTATATACTAATATTCTGTTTGCAAACACAATCATATATTCAGCAAGATCTAGACAATTTAAACAAATTCCATTTACTTTTACTCCCATCACTTCTCATCTACAACATACTTTTTGGAACTTTGCTCGAAAATGTTTCAAAAATGTAGAACTATCATTTTCATACACTCCTCTCAATGTTAATATTTTAAATATCATCATAAAATATAATAACTCCTGCTTCATTTTGTTAATAATTTTAAGAATAAAACAACACCCCCTCCCCCAAATCCTGGAATGGTGAAGTGGTAAAAATTATCAGCAACAATTTCAACAACACCATACTGATCGGACTATTTAATTCATTTTAAAGATTCCCTCACCTGATTTATTGCATTATCCATCTCAGATGTAAATTTAACTTCATATCATTTAACCATATTTTTAATATAAGAAGCAATAATCACATAAGGACTGTAAAACATGGTTCTGTATATAGTAGAATATCTCAAGTAAAGATAACTTGCACTTGATTAGATTTGGACCAGAAGATCTGATATCCACCCCACATAAAAGCATTAAGTAACTATGCATTCGTCTTTGTTCTTCCAGAATGCCAATGATACATCAGCAGGTTATTCAAAAACAATACCTCAGCTAAACTATTCAGGACATTCAGAGATTGATGGAGTCATTTAGAAAGGTTATAGCATTCAATGCCATATATCTCACAAATACACCTACACTGGTCTACATTAATAACCTACAATTTTAAACTCAAATTACATGCCAACATCAGGAGGTCACATTTTGCATCTACACAAAAGACCTAAAACCACATTATATATCTGCATCCAGTATGGTCACCTCATTATACTCTGCAATGCAAGCCAACTTTTTCATTACAATCAACTAGCAATCAATGTTCCAGTAAAATGTAGATTGCCAACTTTTTCATTACAATCAACTAGCAATCAATGTTCCAGTCAAATGTAGATTTACATGACATCTGCCATAATCAACAAAATCTGGCAATCATCTCAATTCTAAAGATCCCAAATCTATCCCCTTCCCTGGATTAAAACACCTTACAATCAACAGATCAAATGATAAAAGCACTAATGCTATTCACTCTACCCAAAAGACTCCAAGGCCCTCATATGAGATACTTAGTACAATTCACACTTCAATCAGCTCAAACAACATTCTAAAAAAATAAAGCATCTCTAATGAAGTAAAGCAGTTAACTAAATCAAACTGCCAACAAATATTAATAAACAGAACATCTGATCTCATATGCACTTTCTCCATGTCTTCTGCTCCATAAAATTCTCACCAACAGAAACAAAAAGACAATTAGGTCATCTATAGAAAAACTGCCAATTAAAAAGGGCAAAAGAGAAGACTCACCACATGGATTTCACCTTGATTAAAAACATCCAGGTACCTGTTCAATCATATGCCAAATAATAAGCATTTTTACCTAAGTAATTTCTCAAGCACAACTAAATGTACACACGTGTAGGTCTATATCTTTCTGCACCCAAATACAATCTCCGATATTGTACCGGTCAGTTTTGTCTGCTCATCTAACAAGATCTAGCATCTAGGCAAAAGTACATTGAGTCAAATCATGTGCAACATACATAAGTCAGGAACACTCATTAACTCTGCACTATTTGCCTATTTTCCAGATCTACCAACTTATGAACAACAATCCCGATGATACTGATCTAATTTATCTCTATTCACCAGTATCACAAAGCGGAGACCCAAAGAGACTCTAAATTGGAAATAAACTAGTGAAACCTTTTTAGTATAAAATACACAAGTTTGATACATTTAAAGATTGTGACCTTTCATGTTAATTATAGATAGATAGATAGATAGATAGATAGATAGATAGATAGATAGATAGATAGATAGATAGATAGATAGATAGATAGATAGATAGATAGATAGATAGATAGATAGATAGATAGATAGATAGATAGATAGATAGATAGATAGATAGATAGATAGAT
This sequence comes from Epiperipatus broadwayi, assembly GCA_028023455.1. NCBI lineage: Eukaryota > Metazoa > Onychophora > Udeonychophora > Euonychophora > Peripatidae > Epiperipatus > Epiperipatus broadwayi. The sequence continues at coordinate 6,369 of JAQFVV010002382.1, read as the reverse complement.
AGATAGATAGATAGATAGATAGATAGATAGATAGATAGATAGATAGATAGATAGATAGATAGATAGATAGATAGATAGATAGATAGATAGATAGATAGATAGATAGATAGATAGATAGATAGATAGATAGATAGATAGATAGATAGATAGATAGATAGATAGATAGATAGATAGATAGATAGATAGATAGATAGATAGATAGATAGATAGATAGATAGATAGATAGATAGATAGATAGATAGATAGATAGATAGATAGATAGATAGATAGATAGATAGATAGATAGATAGATAGATAGATAGATAGATAGATAGATAGATAGATAGATAGATAGATAGATAGATAGATAGATAGATAGATAGATAGATAGATAGATAGATAGATAGATAGATAGATAGATAGATAGATAGATAGATAGATAGATAGATATGATAGATAGATAGATAGATAGATAGAGGTTTAGTGGGAGATCGTCTAGTTATACCAAGCATAATTTATTAATTAAAATATGACATTTTAAATAAAAGAAACAATGATTAGGCAAGTTAGAATATATGTATGATTTATTAATTTAAATAAAATATGTGTGATTTATTATATATCTCCATTAATCTTGACAGGTCTCTTTATATTATATAACACAGGATTTACTTTTATAATTTAAGAAGTTACAAATAGATTCATTACTTTATTTCTTTATTGCAACTTATTTATATGCCAATAATCGATAAACAATAATATCTACAATTACAGTTTTAAAAGCACAATATGGATATGTAAATGAATCTTAAATCCACCCCTAGAAATAAAAACAAAATATAGCACTTGACTGAATATTTAGAATTATCAACTTTATTTTAAAAATGCACTTTACATTAATTAGTGAAATACTCTCAGTTTATAGTGTGTAAGAAACATGTGTGGGAGGTAATTTAAAATATATATAATTGTGTCTCAAAATGATGAGCACATAAAAATACTGATAAATATCATAAAGAAATATGCTTGGTAGCATCATAACATTATGGCTTATGAATATTCATAGGTTTTATGTGGAACTAGGACAAAAGGGAAGTGTATGCATGGTGGAAAATTTATGTGACCCTGTCATGGATCAAGGTGCTACCAAAAATCCATTGAAGGAAATAGGGACTGATATATATATATATATATATATATATATATATATATATATATATATATATATATATATATATATATATATATATATATATATATATATATATATAAAACTTTGGCAGAATTGGCTTATCAAATGAAGAATGGTCTTCTGTGGGTACTGTGGAAAGGTTTTCTCAGAAAATTTCATGCAGTTAGCTCAAGCAACCACATAAGTCTCCAGTGGGGTAAAGAGCCTGGTTCTTGGACTTGAGAGATACGAGACCGTGTTTAGCTTTTTGATATACCCGGGGAATGAAGCACAAAATATATGAAAACATTAACGAGGAGCCTGTATGCATGCAATGCTTGGAACAGCACTTACATAAAATAGTTTAAAGACTTAATATTTATATATTATGGAATAGCCTGGGTAATGGTAGATTTGAATACTAAACAAGAAGGGAGTGTTTAAATTCATTAATAAAATGACAAAATATTGAAATAGAAATACCCCTTCAACTGTTACATTAATTTATATGTAAAATTTCCCACAAATGTTAAAACAAACATTACAATTCAGTTTTAAGTACTTGGATGATATACTATATGTCATTGTATATATAAGAATTAGGTGGTGGTTATTCATTTCATAAAATAAAATATTGATTTAATTTCACATAAAACAGATTTGAACTTTTAGATTTAGTGCTATTATTTTAAATTAAAAATGTAAACATTTTTGAAAAAAACAGATTTATACTCTCTTTATCAGTAATCATACTATAATATAATTAAGTTGTTTTTTTTTTTTTTTCAAAATTTGCAAGTGTTCACTGTAATTGAAATAACAAACTTGTTTTAATTAAAAAAAACTAAACTGATCTCCCATGAAAAAAGGTGGGAATTCAGAAGAGAGAGCAAACATTCTTCAAAATTTAGAAAAAAATTTGGCATATTATTTAAAATACAAAATACAAAACATAATAATCAAAATATAAAAATATTGGTGCCACATAAAAGTAAATTAAGAAAGTAGAATTATTTAGGAGAGACTCGGTGATAGGAGAAATATTAAGAGGTTATAAAGATTTGATCACATTTCAATAGATCAGATAAGATTTTACAAATTATAGTAGTTAAGATATTTCTGATCATCTTGCATTGGTTGTCGAGAGGTCAGCATGACTGCCTTGCACTAGCAGAAGTTGCCCGGGTTGTGGATTTGCGTCCTGGCCGATGCTACAACACTTAAAAAAAAGATATTTCTGATCTTAAGATCAGCTAAAAAAATACATTACATTTAAAGGAATGGTTAGACAAGAAATACAGTTTTAAATTGAGATTATACGTATAAATTTATGAGTTCTAGCATCAACATGGATTTGTTACCTTGTTCATTATTGACAGCAATACTTTGATGATTTGAAAATTCCTCAAAGACTAGATCTAGTTTTGTTCAGGTTGGTCAGGCAGGTATCACTTTCATTATTTAATATATAGGTTCATATTAATAGTTCATGAGTATCTGGATCCTGGGAAATTGTGTCGGGAAAAATGGTATTCTGGAAAAGTTTTTACCTACTCACGATACATTGAATCAAAGATACAACAAGCATGGATTTCTCTTGCCATTGCTCTTCTCAAATTATTTGCTATTCTCAAGTGTTCAAATCCAGCACTATTTATATGATTTAGAAATTGTTCTGGAATGCTTTTAGCTAGTTCACCTAAGGCAATTTATCTACTTTATTGATCTGCAAGTTGTAGACCATATGCATACATTTGTTCCTATAAGTTTTAAAGTCAATGCAATCCTGCTAAGAATTTCTTGAATGATTGTTTTAAAATATAATCTGAGATTTTAAAGCAAATTTGAAGTGGATAAAATTCCCACTATTGGATTTTACATTACTTTTATAAAATTATAACATTTTAATTTGGACTAATGGATTTCCAGTTAATTGACTTAATTGCATTCAAGAATATTTGGCAGGATTGCATCACTCTTTTCTTTTCTGACTGCCATTACTAAAATAAATATTAAAATTTTACGTAATTTTAAAAATACAAATTAATATCAAATATTTTAATATTATAAACACTTTATAAATAATCTCTACTCACTTATAATATATATATATATATATATATATATATATATATATATATATATATATATATATATATATATATATATATGTATCCTTTATGCACATATACCAATAATATAATGTATAAAATATTTATTCATTTAAGATATTTAAATCAATATATTAGTAAATATCTACATCAGTTATTATTTTAATAATTAAGCAATATATATATGTGAAGCTCAATCTGAGTATCAAATTGATTGTTTCAATAGTCACCCCCACCCCCAATGCTCAGTATCAAAACAACAACTTCTTTATAACTTTAGCATATCATCCCTAAAGCTTAAATAGTTCACCTTTCTAACCAATCTCAACCATTATGCCTTTCCAACCTCATAATTCCTGCAGTACAGAAAAACACACCAACATCTGGTTAATGACTTCCTGGAACTAGAAAACAACCAAACATGCTCTATGAATTGTGGTGTACATGATACATCATTGCCTTGGGTGGCAACTCAAAATGCAATCATTCACCTTTTTCAAATTAACCCAATTTAACACCAGACAAAAAAAAATAACTCACCTAGATAATTTCAACACACTTGGCCACTACTGAAACAGCAACCAAATCTCTAACCAGCCTCATCTCTGTTTTATCTCATGATATCAAATAAAACCCAACTCACATCTAGGTCAATATACTACTGGACAGTGTTCTAACCATATCACACTCTGGAATCACCAATAAATCTTCATCATAACCAAACAATAAGATACACTTGCATAAATTTAGTGCAGCATGACAAAAATACAAGACAAAGTTCATGGCAGAGCATGAACTTACCAAGACAATAATGTAAATAAATAATTTTTTGTGTATAATATACAAATGTAATCACTGAATACTAATCTGAAAATTTATGCTTAATTCTCATTTAAATTCATGTACACACACTCTTGCATAAACACTGTAGCTATAATGTTGTATAGCTTTCTAAATTATCTAAATGCTTGCCCTTGATAAAAATTGTATTTCCCCATGACCTATGTAATTATGTACATCAATCTATTCATGAATATCCAATAATATACATGAGAACAAATGTATGCAAATAGTAATCAATGTACAATTATTTTAGTCCAGTGAAGTTCCTTTATGAAGCCTAATAATTATTAATAATAACAACAACAATACAAGAGTAGTAGTTAGTAGTAGTAGTAGTAGTAATAATAATAATAATAATAATAATAATAATAATAATAATAATAATAATAATAATAATAATAATAATAATAATAATAATAATAATAATAATAATAATAATAATAATAATAATAATAATAATAATAATAATAATAATAATAATAATAATAATAATGATGATGATGATGATGATGATGATGATGATGAATAATGATGACAATAATGATGCAAGTCAATTACATAAAAACAACAAAGTAAAAAAAATACATATATAAATAAATTAAATTTACATTTGAATTTAATAACATTACAAATTTGCATATAATCTGACTTAAAATTACATATCAGATTATATAAAGAGAATAGTCTGAATAAAGCAAAAAAAAATTAAGAACATTGCAATGCCAAGTTTGAATATAACAGATAAAAACAAACTGAGTATCATGCATATAAGACTTATTTGTAATAATTGATATTATATCAGATAGAATAACTTGTTGATTGATAATTTTATAAAGGTGTTTAAGATCTCTATATGGGCATCTAGAAGAACAATGAAGGGGCAATTTTATTTTCCAGTGAAACATGTTTGAGGAACTTCTTAGATACTGATTGCAATAAATTTACATTCTTGTTTAGAATTCCAAATCATTGAACAATATTCAATGATGAGAAGGATCAGTGACAAAAATAATTTCATCTTTGTATTTTCACAGGAATAGTATTCATATCTTATTGTGGTATCCATGATATTAAAAGCTTTTTGAAGGATAATTTCTAAATGAGGAAGAAAAGATTCATTACTAGAAAATAAAACTCCCAAATCTCTTTGAGAATCAACAGAACTAATTTGGTGAGAATTATTAAATAACAAAAATTCAAAACTTCTGATTTTTTAGAATATGTGACAAGGGACCGATTGTTAAAATTAACTGCCATATTATTTAGATCACATCAAGCACAAAAGCTATCAATATCTTTCTGAAAGAGAGCACAATCAATCACTGATGAGATTTTTCTAAAGATCAAGGTACAATTATGATAAAATATAAATCCCAATATTATCCCCACATAAATAAAAGACCAAGAAAAAACATTATTTTTAATAATAAAATAGATTAGAACCCCAGTGCTTTTACTTTAAAGTGTGTCATCACTGTATCAGCAATTGCTCCAAACTATACTGAAATCAAGGCAAAATTAGAGCAAGCATCACTCATCAATATTCAACAGAAATAAACACAAGGCAACAAGTAGAGTTTGAAAATAAAAAATTTCTAGGACAAATGTAAAACCTGGAGAAAATTTAAAAAAAAATCAGAAAAAACAGTAGCTGAAAAATAGCTACATAATCAATCAATATAAATATCAATAAAAACCAAATAACAATCTAATGACAATTTAATGCAAAACCTTCTGCTGATAGAGCAATGACAAGCAGCCTCCTAAACAAAACCTCATCAGACATAATGAATACTTTATTATCTATCCAGTGAGATAATTGTAAACCCTTGTCAATTAAAGATAAAATCAAATCACTGTCCAAGTAATAATAAAATAAAAAATGAAGGATCCAGTGATGGATGATATCAATAAAGAAATACCTCCCACATTGATTGAATTTATTAAAAAAATATAAAACTGTAAACAATCCTAAAAACTCTGAAACCTCATTATCAGATGAAGAATATAATATTATGGAAGAGGTAAGTTGTACCAATATATATATATATATAACTTAACATGTAATACTGGTGATAGGCTATCACTTACACCTAATTAATTATCCAGTACATAATGTTATACAGTAAGATTATTTATACTATGGGTCAATAACCTATTATATTTTTCATTTATCTGTAATCATATTATATAGTGATATTAAATCTAACATAAGGTACTCCAAAAAATTAGTTTTAGACAATAAAATCAATAATGCTGTCAAGT
>JAQFVV010002381.1:0-27370 GCA_028023455.1 Epiperipatus broadwayi | reverse complement strand
CTTACAAGCTCCCAATTATATTTTATTATATCATTATAATTCCTTTTGCACCAATCCTTCTTAATGCATCATTTTTATATTTTTATACTCCTTCTTTTCTTCATAAATGATCTAGTCTCCAGTCAAAGGTTTTATTGGTCAATTGCTGCTTTTTTCTTACTAGCTTCCAGTTTTTAAAAGTCCATCTGTTATTTTCCCATTAATTTTTACTTTCCTATTTTGATTTGATAATTGCTGCAACATCTCTTGAAATTTGAAAAATGCATAAATATCTACATCATCTGCAAAAATATAAATGACCTATAAAATTTTTATTCAGTTTTACTCGTTTAGCTTCCCATTTTAATCTACAAAATACTTTTTATATAATTGTTGAAAAAAGATTTGAAAAAATAAAATCAATTTTTCGTACAACCCTTCTCAATATTAATTTTTCTTAAGATCTCTAAAGAGATTTCTGCATCAGATCATTTATAGAATCAAATGTATCTGACCCCATCTGCTTAAAAGCTTACTATGAGAAACCCACACCAACTCTGGCTACCAAAACTTTCTCAACACAATTACATATACAAACATGTTAGGATGCCCGACTGCTCCGCTCTTTTACTTGACCATCGCCTAATATCTGACCATAATAATAAGCATATTATACAGTTGGTTTGATAGCAAATGCATTTTGTAAATTCTTTGATGAGGTTAATTCAGTGGACAATTTAGCTTTCAAATTGTTCAGTAGGTTATTTAAACATTGGAAGAACAAAGGTTTAAATCAAATTTCTCTGGACAATTTTTTTTTAATTTTCTAGAAATTTTTGTAACATGCAGTAAGCTTATCACTTTCTTGCAGGTTTAGGCTGTAGCAATTTTTTCATTTTTTTGTAGAATCTATCAATCATACTATAAATTTTATTGATGTTATATCCCATGTTTTGTAAATCTTTGATATACGTGTCTGTGGTGTTTTTTTAATCTATTTTGAACTTACACAATTTTGTATTCATATGTAGAAAACCTTTAAGATTTGCAAATACAAAAGACACTGGCACCCTTATCTTGAAGAAATGGGCTCTCTAGGCTTTTACATAAAATTTACACAATAAAACAATAAATTTAAATATAAGCAAGTATCCATTAATGCCACCAATAATAGGAATGGAAAAGAGATATGATTATGATACTGTGTGTGCTGGATATATTAAATTATTTAATGTATTGAAAGTATGTTCAATATGAACGAAGATAATTTAAAACAACAAATGTTTACTTTATATATATATATATATATATATATATTTGTTAAATGATTTACTGCTCTAGAAATATTTCTTTCTCTGATAAATACTAAATAATTACATTTTTTAAAGCTGAGTAAAAGAAGCAATTATTTATAAGCCTACGACCATTAACAAAATGCACAGATGACCTAGGGTGTATATATAATGTAGCCCTTGGATTTGGTCCAAGGCTCCATCTTTTTAGGTTAGCTATGAAAGAGGAAGGTTGTCTCCATCCAAATTTTCCTCATATGTATGTATTTTTTTTCCTTTTATAAAAAAAGATTTTTAGTAAAGACTTAGGTTTGTAACCCATATTGATAAGGGATTGCGTATGTTTGACTAGTAAGCAATCTAAAAAATTTATTGTTAATGTGTTTATAACCAGAGGATTATTACATTTATGGGTCAAGTTAATATTAAAAACATATTTTTTTAAAAAAAAATTTATATATTTTGTTGACAGGTTGACTGAGAAAGAGAAGATGTGTGACTGTTAAAACTGTGTTAGGATGAGTGGACATGGTTTTATAATGAGTTATAAAGAAACAGTTCATGAAAGTAAACAATAATAATAATAATATTCTAGTTATAATAATAAAGGGATTATAATTAAGGACTAAGCATTAAAGGTTAATTAAAAAAAAATTATATACCTGTGATGTGTGTAAGAGTAATCTAATTATAGATTTTGATTGTAAAAATTACAATCAGTAATCATTTCTTATCATGTTGTAAAGCAATTTTTAAATAAGAAATTAGAATCATTTTAATAAGTTAATATTAGCAACCAAATTTAATTCAAAGTCTAGTTTGGAAACAGCTGCAATATATATTTTGTTTCCCTATGATAAAGGGAAAAAGTAAGATTACTGTTCTGTTATTTGTTTTTAGTATAAGTTTCAAGTGTTATCTTACTTAGTCAATCATCAGACGTATTTAAACAATGCCAATTTTCATCAAGGAATTTAAGTGGACCATTAATTTGGACCATTAATGATGATGGTCTGTCTGAAGGTCTAATGATTACCAAAAATTAATTGGCAATTATAGCTGTCGAATTGTAATGTTAATTGTGTCTGTTTGAAATACTGATTGGAATTTGGCACTGATTTTTTCTGAAAGAGCAAAAAGGTTAAAATTAATTGAGAAGGGGGTTAAAATTAATTGAGAATGGGGAACATGTCAATTAATTAAGAAAGAGAGAGAAAGTAAACAGATCACCAGGTGGCTGCCTTTCTCTATAAAAAACCTCCTGTCTTTAAAAAAAAAAGAAAAAGAAAAAGGGCTTTTTATTGTTAGACTTTCTTATCTATTGCAGTTTTCTTTCTCATTGACTTAAAGAAAACTGTCCTATAAAATTTTAAATCGTTTTTATAGTACTTTTTGTCTCTTCAGAATAATTTCCCTAAATCTAACATTGTCTTAAAAGAAGACAATGTATAGTGAATAAATTTTAAGTGGGCACACATCCTTGATCTCCAGAAATTGGCCAATAATCATACTTACATCAGCAAATAGTAAAATAAAAACTCAGAAATTTGATGTATAGTGTATGTAAGTCAATTTAAAAATATAAAATGAATTCAAAATGGAAAAGGACAATCAAAAATCAACAGACCTATACTGTGAAAAAGTTAAACGAATGCTATTTAAATTTAATATGCATAAACTTAAAATTGAGGAACTCTTTCAACAATATACAAATCGTATATATAATGCCGGAGGAACCAAACTATCAAAAGAACTTTTACTACAATGACTTTTATATGCCCTTATAAACTGGTCAAGGAGGAATGGAAAAAAAGGTAAAAAAAGTGAGAATCAGGAACTTGGGAGGACATCTGCTAAAAGACTTATGTGAGTATAATTTTTTTTTTATTCTTCTGTATGTGTGTAGGACATTTAATATATTTAAAAAATGTGTGTAGGACATTTAATATAAAAAAAGAATTTCTTCCTTTGTGGTGTATCATGTATATCATCTACTTTGAAATTAATTCATGTGATAATTACCATTGTATTATTTTGGGGGTAAAGATTGATTTCAGATGATTTTATATCATCATCATCATCATTATCAACCATTATCAATCCACTGCAGGATGAAGGTCTCTCCAAGTTTAATCCATCTTCTCCGATCTTTAGCTTCTCTTCTCCACATCACCCCTACACATTTTCTTATTTCATCCATCCATCTTACATGTGGTCTCCTTCTGGGTCTTTTACAATCTCTTGGAATCCAGTTTAAAATTTCAATTGTCCATCTATTATCATCTCTTCTAGCAATATGTCCAGCCCAACTCCACTTCAATCTTTTAATTTTTTCAATGAGGTCAGTAACACCTGTTTGTTCTCTTACCCATACATTGCGTTTTCGATCTCTTCTTGTTACTCCCAACATACATCTCTCCATACTTCTTTGAGTGGTCTGAAGTCTCTGTATTGATCTTCTATTAAGTGTCCAAGTCTCAGATCCATAAGTAAGAACTGGTAAAACACATTTGTTAAAAACCTTTCTTTTCAAACACATAGGCATATTTCCTTTTAATATCAAGTTATTTCTACCAAAAGCACTCCAACCAAGTTTAATTCTATGATTAATTTCCTCTATTATGTTTCCATCTGTATTAATAATCTGACCAAGGTATTTGTAACTCTTAACTTCTTCTAATTCATCATAATCAATCTTTATTTTCATATTTTGAGCAAATCGATTAAACATTACTTTAGTCTTTTTAACATTTATCTTTAGTCCTACTTTCCTACTTTCATCTGATAACTCCTGCAACATTTCCTGCAGCTCGGAAGCATTATTTGCAAAAACAACTACATCATCTGCGAAATCTAAATGACTTAAATAATCTCCATTTACTTTCCTCCTTTAGTTTCCCATTTTAATCCACAAAATACTTCTTGCAGCACTGCTGTAAAAGTTTTGGAGATATGGAGTCACCTTGTCTTACACCTTTCTCAATGTTGACTTTCCCAGTATCATTATGTAATCTAATTGTTGCTGTTGCATTTTTATAAATATTCTTTAAAATATGACAATATCCTGGATCTATACCTTGATGATCCAATGCTTTAATCACTGAAGAAATGTTTATAGAATCAAATGCCTTTTCATAATCTACAAATCCAAAACATAATGACAACTCATATTCATTTGTCCTTTCTATAACTTCTCTCAATACTTGAATATGATCTACTGTACTAAAACCACTTTTAAATCCAGCTTGTTCTCTTGGTTGGTGAAAATCCAAGGTTCTCTGTAGGCGAGTTGTAATTATCTTGGTAAAAATTTTATATAAAACTGATAAAAGGCTGATAGGTCTGTAATTTCTAATATCTTCTTTATCACCTTTTTTAAATATTAATATTATTACTGCATTCTTCCAATCATCCGGTACATCTTTATCATTTAGACATTTGGTATATAACTTTGCTAATATTTTTTCTGTTTCTTCACCTGCTTCTTTTAATATATCAATTATAATTCCATCATTACCTGGAGCCTTTCCTTTTTTCATACATTTAATTGCATTTCTCACTTCTTCATTTAAAATTCTGGGCAATTCGGAAGATGTAATAGATATAGGAGGTACTTGTTCTTTATTACTATATAATTCTTGATAAAAATCTTCTACCAATTTCATAATGTCATCCCTCTTTTTAGTAATAATTCCATCTTTTTTCCTTATTGCAGATATAAATTTCCTACCAATACCAAAATGTTGTTTTACATTCTTAAGACTTTTATTTTCTTCTACAGCTTTTCTTGCTAGTTCACAGTTATACTTTCTTATATCATTTTCAACTCTTTTCCGCACCATTTTACAAAATTCGAGATATTCAATTCTTTTTAATGCATCATTCTTGCATATCTTCATATTCCTTCTTTTCTTCATAAGTTCTCTAGTCTCAGTAGAAATTTTATTAGTCAATTGCTGCTTTTTTCTACCAGCTATCTTTGTTGCAGTTTTTAAAAGTGTATCAGTTATTTTCATATTAATTTCATTCAAATCTGAATCATGTTCAAAATCTACTAATACTTGAAACCGATTTGTAAGTTCTAATTTAAATTCATTAGAATGTTTCTGAAGATTAGGAATATCAACTGTAAATATAGTTTTTCTTAATAATTTTTGTCTCTCTAGTTTTACATTAACATGTATCTTACCCCTTACTAATTGATGATCACTTCCTGTGTTAAATTTATTAAGAACATTACAATCTTGAAATATGTATTTCCTGTTAGTCAAAATATAATCCAATTCTGCTGTACCTTCATTTGGATGCTTCCATGTCCATTTCCTTCTAACATTTTTCTCAAAAAAAGAATTCATAATATAAAGTTTTTCCTTCTCTGCAAACTCCACAAGTCTATGTCCTCTCTCATTTCTATTACCATAACCAAAATTACCTACAACACTTTCATCTTTCATTTGTTTACCAATTCTAGCATTAAAATCTCCCATAACAATTTTAAAATGTTGTTTACTCTGATCAAAAGCCTTTTGTACATCCATATAAAAATCTTCTACTACTTCATCACTGTGAGAACTTGTTGGGGCATAAACCTGAATTATCTGCATTTGATATCTGCTATTAAGTTGTATAACTAATCTTGCCACTCTGTCTGATACACCATTAATCTCCACAATATTGTTCTTCCACTTTTTATTTATAATGAATCCTACTCCACTTGTATTTCCAATATTTGTGCCTTTATAATAGAGCATATGTCCACTTTTTAAATCAATTGTCTCTTCACCTTTTCTTCTAACTTCACAAAGTCCAATAATATCCCATTTAATATAAGAGAGTTCTTCTTCTAATTCTTGCAATCTTCCTTCACTTGAAAGTGATCTGCAGTTGTAAGTACCTAAATAAAAAGTCGTCATCAAATGGCAGCCTGGGTCCGCCTCCAGGATATTCTTAGCACCCTCCGCCTTCGGCCACCAACCGCTGCCTTGGTTGGTGACTTTACAGCCTCCTGGGATTAAGGGCCATGCTTTATTTTTGTCTGTCATAATTGTATAATTGGGAAAAATCTTTATCATTTACACAAACATTCATTCTGCCTTATCAGGCACTGAGAAGAAAGACCATGGTGTTTCTTGATCTTAAACTCAGAGGTAAAAAGCCAATAAACTCACCACGCTGGCTAATGCGTGTTGGTGAGCAGCCCATCCATGTTCGTATACTATATGAATAAACATATAGTAATAACAGCTGCAACGACAAGAACGTATGGAGTGGACATTAGGAATTTGCCCTGCTCGGTTCCTTTAAGGCCTCCAAGAGGAATCAAAGGGTCTCCTTTCAGTTAATAGCAAACTCCTTTCTGCAGCCGATGATTTTATATATGTTTATTTATGTTTATTTAAATGCTTTTGCTTTTATTGTCATTTTGGGGGTAGGTGAAATTTATATCATGTTGTTCTGATATGCCTTATTTAAAAACAATTTTTTTTTCAATTTAAAAAAAAAAAAACCACTTAGAGATATTATTATTAGCATCAGAAGTTATTGTCGAATGCTCAATAGATGAATTGCTTGTCTATTAACATCATCAGTTTCTTATAAAAGTGCATGGAAATAGTTTTGAGAATTTTGTGCGCATTTCTTATTGCTTATTATTATTGTTATCATAGATTTAAGGTCAGAAACAAGCTGCTTTATGCTTGAAAAATTTATGGGCTCATGTTCCAGTACACTAATTTGCAAGAATATTAAGGTTGTGATAGTTTTATTGTATAATTTGATGTTTCGACCTGTATGTGTGTGGATAGACAAAGATCTCCACAAACTCAGTGAAGTCTAACTCACTAAGGTTTATGCTGTATTCATAAAGTATTTGAACCTAGTGGAAGAGTTTTCCCACTTGAGTATTCTCTACACTGTAAGAAGGTTTCTTATTTTGATGGCCAGAGGTGTCTGGTATACCTATGTATTTATATGACTAGCAGTCAAAATCCTAGCATATCTCAACCTTAGTGAAAAGGTTCTCTCTTATTCAGGTCACTGCCTGCCTCATATTAATATTTGATATTCCTTACGTGTGTATGAAAGGATAGCCATGATAAGCATTATTATAAGTATTGGATACCAGGTTGCAAACTCAGTTTAATGTCAGAATGAATGCAGATAATGTATGTGTAATTGGTATATTTGAATATTGTTTTTGTAGATTTGATTTAGCATTCAAGCCAAAAATAATTATGTTAATAACTGTTAAGGGTTAAATAAAACTTATGAATCATTGGGCATAAGCAATGCGTATATAAATTTAATTAATAAATATTTACATGGCCAGCGAAGAACTTCGCTGGAAAGATAGTATTGTTAAAATATTATTGTGTCATAAGAACGTGAGCATAGGGAGTGCACTATGATGATGTTGATCTTAATGCCAATTTATTTGCAATGACTTAGTCCTACTAGTATTACGATATCTCTGTTGTAAATATTAGGGCAAAAGAATGTTTAATCAGGATGATAGGATAAGATCAAGAAATTTGCGAGGGAATATTAACTTTAGATTTGTTAACTAAAATTATTAAATTTAATTAGGAGAGAAATCGATTATGTATTTTCTAAAATATAACAGTAATAAAAGGGAAAGCATTGAACACAACAGAAATTGGTATACACTATGTTTAAGATAAAATGAAAGCGTAAATATAATGCATATGTTTTTGTATTGAATTATAGTTTGTTAAATAAAATTTATTTGTTTTAAATAAAATTTGCGTGTGTCTCCATGTTTTTGTGGGTTCTTATTATCTAGATATTTCCAATCCAATCATACATCGATATATTATTATTAATATTTAAATTATCATGTACGTAACTAATATTTAGTAAAACTATTTAAAAGGTTAATTTCAAATGCTTAAAATTACCAAATAATTTAATATTGTTGAAGTATAAATTGTGAATAGAGATAGTATTGTGTGATACCGAGTGCAGAGGGTAGGCATAACATCCTTTCCCCATCCGTTGTATTCAAACCTCTCTAGACGCATTTTATTTTTATATAATTTTGTTATAATTACGACTATGTTTTATGATGTGTTTATAATGATTTAATAAGCTTAAAATATTCCAGCTTTAATGTAAATTGATATTAAACTGCATTAAAGACAACCGAGATCACCTTGGAGGCGATCAAGAGAGGAGTGTTTATCACCAATAACCTTTCGCAGCTTATATAACCTTTCGCAGCTTATTCGATTTCCACACCTAATTATTCGAAAAAACCCTGAGAAGAGATTATAATGAGAGGAAATGAGCTAGTAAAAGAAAATTAAAAAATGTAAATTTTAATAGTTAAATAAATAATAGTGTAATCGACACATGGTAGTGAAGTTGATGGAGGAGTGGATCAGGAAGATGGAGATGAACATAGAACTTTATAATTAGAATAAAATTTAATTGTAGCTTTAATCATAGTGAATGGGGAATGCGCTGAGAATAACTTGGAATTCTTAAAGATATTAATATTGTCAATTATAATGCGTTCCCAGTGTTTTCTACATCGATTGTGTATTAACCCATTCATGAAATATTGTTACTAAGAGTATTGAATTGAGATTTAACCTTTATATTGTATTAGAGTTGCAATTTGGCGCCCTGGCAATTAAGCTTATAGATGTTCTGTATCATCATCATCATTTCAATAGGCCTTAGAAATAGTGTCATCTGGGAATGATGAAGCATCCATCAATCCATCCTTAAAATGTTGTAATTGGCATGCAATTTATCTGCAAGTGTGTAGATGCCATATAGATTTGAATATAGTATAATCAATCCATAACGTGGATCTGCAATCATTTGAATAAAATTCTCATTGGTTAGAATAAAGTTATAATTAGCTTAAACAATCCAGTAATATATATGATATTTGTAAGCTCTCCCAATCGTTTTAGTTATATTTAAAATACAATGTGGTGACAGATCGAGAAATTGCAAAATACGTTTTATTTTAATTCAATAAGTTTTTGTAAAGTTAACATAATAAAGAATAAATTTTCATTTGCTTTAAATTTTAATTTGGTTAGAATATATATATATTATAAAACATCATTATGCTCATCAGCCTTTATGCTTACGCAAGCACTTTTTACACAGGCAAATTATCCGTACAGTAGCCTTTGTGAAAACAACTTCTGTAAGCATAAAGAATGCTGATCATGTGATGTATGGTGGTTTAATACCAATCCTGCCCAATAATATTATGGTGACTGTGGTTATTAAAGAATCAAAGTCACCAAAAAGTATGGGTGCTGAACTGAGTTTAGATCAATATGACTATAAAAGCTAATGAGCTTAGCTTGAAAACTTTATTGTGATTTCATTTTGGAGTCAAAACTTTATAGTTAACTAAAAAAGTAAAAGGTGATGCTGAAAGGTGGCATTGCATTCTAAGATCTAGGTGCAGTATTCTCAAATCCAAGGCTCCTCACTGATTAAACCCACAGCTAGAAACTCATCTGGGGATATTGGGTGAGAGGCACTAAATAGAGATTTTATGTACAAATCTTTCTGCATCCATTGATTATTCTGGCTTGCACTGAATAACAATACTGTGTGAAGAGTTTTGCCTCTGTGTTTATAATATTATAGATGTATTTTTTTCTCCATTAAATTTAAAAATTATGACCAAGATATATAATTTCAAACATTTATAGATATTAATTAATACTTAAGGGATCACTATTATAAAAGTGTTTGCCAAAAACTGACTATTTATTATGTGCAATAGTCATCATTATCTAAAACTATTATCCATCTACTGCAGGATGAAGATTTCCAAGTTTAATGCAATTACTCCAATCACTAGTATTTCCCCTCAAAACTTCCTTATTCCATCCATCTCATATGAAGACTCTTTCTAGTTGTTTTGAATACATTGGGATCCAATGTAAAACACCAATTGTCCATTGGTTAACATTTTGCCTAGCATTATGCCAGACTAGTCTATTTAAATTTGTTAATTCTTTTAGTGACATCAGTGAGACCTGTTTTATCTCTTACCCTTGTATTTTACTTTTAATTACTTTTTGTTATCCCTAAAATAATTTTTCCATTGTTTATTAAATAGTCTGAAGTCTCTGTCGTGCACTTTTGTTATGCTTCCAAATCTCAGATTCATGAACAAAAACTTCTAATAAAATTGTTTTTTCATGCACATAGGCGTGGCAGATTTTAATATTGTTATATCTGTGAACAACACTCCATTGATATTTAAATCTATGATTAATTTCAATCATTATGTTTCTGTCTGTGTTAATAATATAACCAATGTATTTGTAATAGTTTTCTTTTTTTAAGATTATCAATCTTACTTTTTCACTGAGTAAATTCATTAAATCTTGTTTTAGACATTTTAGCATTTATTTTTAGTCTTACTATTTTACTTCCACCTCATAATTGTTACATTTCCTGAAGCTCTGAAGCATTATTTGCAAAAATAATTATTGTATATTATCTGAAAAATCTACATAACTTGAATAATCTTTCATTTATTTTGTACTTATAGATTCCTATCTTATTTCCAAAAAAATCCTCTAAAACATTTAGGAGATGTAGAGAAGCATTACATCCTATCCCTCTCTCAATGTTAACGTTCTTATTAGTATTATGTAATATAACCATTACTGATGAATTTAGATAACTATTCTTCAGAATGACAATATCCTGGATCTAAATGACAATGAACCATCGATATAATTATTAAAGATGTGCTTATGGAATTAAAAGCCTTTTTATAATCTATAAATTCAAAACATAATGGCAACCCATATTTATTAATCGTTTCTATAACTTCTCTCAATACTTGGATGTGATCCACTGTGTAAAACAACTATTAAAGCCAGCTTGTTCTTTTGGACACTTAGAATCCAATCTTTTTTATACATATGTTGTAATCATTTGATAAAGATTTTATATAGAACTGATAGGTCTTAATTTATAATCTTGTTCTTATCATCTTTCTTAATTATTGATATTATTATTATATCCGTATTACTACTGCATTCTTCTAGTTATCTGATAAATCTTGATCATTTATATATATTTATATAACGTTTCCAACAATTCTTCTATTTCATCATCTGCTTTTTAAGACACCAATCGTAATTTCATCATTTTGTGCATTTTTGCCCTTTGTCATAGAAGTAATCACACATCTCACTTCTTCATTTAAAATTCTGTGGAATTCAGACAATAAAATAATTGTATGAGCTACTTTGTTTTTGTGTTCTTTATTATTTCATAAGTTTTTAAAGTGTTCTTCTACATATTTCTTTATATTATCTCCTTTTTATAATATTTCCAGATTTTCTTCTTATTGCAGAAATAACTTTCCAAAACCAAAATGTTGTTTTACACATTTAAGACTTTTATTTTTCTCAATACCTTTTTTTTGCCAATATTTTTTTACATTATCTGTCACTTTCTAAATATCTAGATATTCATTTCTTTTATAAAGGATCATTTTTAAGAACTTTCATATTTTTTTTACTTCATATATTTTCTAGCTTCAGCAGAAAATTTAATACAATTTTCTGTTTTTTGCACTGTTAGCTTTCTTTTTGTTCTTTCGGTCTATTCTGAATCATATTCAAAGTTTAGTTATATTTTAAAAAAGATTTAAAATTCTATTTTAAATTCATTGGAGTGTTTCTGAGGATATTAAATGTCAAATGTTATTAGCGATTTGCTTTTACAATTTGGAAATATATATTTTCTGCTAGACTAAAATATAATCCAATTCTGTTGTCTCTATTTTTTTTCATATTCATTTCTGTATAGCATTTTTCTCTAAGAAATTCGTCGTATAAAACTTCACAAATCTGTGTTATCATTTATTTCTGTTACAATATCCAAATTTAACAACATCATTTTCATCTTACAATTATTTACCAATTCTAACATTAAAGTCTCCCACGATAATTATAAAATGTTATTTGATGTGATCAAAAGCCCTTTATACATTTATAAAAAAAATCTTTTACTTCTTCATTATAATGAGAATCACCAACATGAATAATCTGTACTTAGTATCTGCCATTAAGTTGAATAACTAATAAGTGTGTCTGATATACCATCGCAATCCACAATGCTGATTTTTCATTTTTTTTAGCAATAACGAATTCCATTGCAAGTGCTTCCAACATGTATGCCATTGTAGAAAAGTTCAAATCTACTTCTGAAAATTAATTTTCTGTTAATATTTTCTTCTAACTTTGCAAATTCCAACAGTATCTATTTAATATTATACAGTTTTTCATTCAATTTATGCAATCCTGCTTCATTTGAAAGTAATTTGCAGTCATCGGTATCTAACTAAATTTTTGAACGGAGTGGCAGCCTGATGAAACAGTAAGATTCGTATTCGAATATTAAGTTTCACCTGTTTCTGTCGTCTCTCACTGACCGGTCTATCCCACCCAAATTTAAACTTTTTGGTATCGAATTGTGTGTGTAACAATATTAAAAATGTATAAATATATGTAGAATTCAGCATAAACACGCACACATTTCGATCTCAAATTAAACGCAATAAATAGGGATAAAATAATATAATTTAGATTTCTTTTAGTTATATAATTTTGTATAATTTTAATCATTTATTTTGGATTATAAAGTTCGTATTTATTGCTTTGTTTAAATTTCATTTAATAATAATTCTAAAAAAATCTGATGTAATATTTAATTAAAAGTTAAAATAATCTTATGTTCCCTTTTTGTCTTTGAAATTTAAAAGCATCGGTCAGTGATAGATAATAGATTAATTACAGAAAAATTCCCCAAAATATAATTAGTAAATGTAAAATGTAAACAATAGAACGGCAGCTTTCTTTAATTAAAAACCAACAAAATGCATTGATTATCCTCAGGGCAGATTAAGTAGAACCTAAAAATATCTTAACAAAAATGTGAGAGATCAAGATAAAAAAAGAGGCCATCTTAGACTTTCTGGAGACATTCACTAAAACTTTAGCTTTGCTCGCGATCACTGAGAGTCTCCAAAATATAAAAATAAATTGTTCCTGCCAAGGTATGACCAAGTAAAAGCACCTAGATTATTCTCCATCGGGAGATGGCCTACTGGATGCTGAACTTTCCATTGCCCATCATAAATTCACCATGAAGACCTGCTGCCTGAAATAAATGAGAAAGCTGCTGCTGCTGTGAAAGTAAATTAAATATCTAAATACAAGAAAGAATTGCCACTCGTGAACTTTTTGCTGCTAAACTAATGGAATCAGAAAACTTCTTGTAAAACAGGTACCTGTCTGTGTTCAAACTCTAGAGTACTCTAATAATATGCTATAGCTCTTCTTCATAATACTTATCTAAATTATAAAATGTAAAAACTATCATTTGTATAACTAAAATTGAATAATTAACCTAATGTGTAAATTTCTCTAATAATCTAGCTTACCTCACTCTATCTTTCTTGGGTGCGTATTTCTCAAATCTACATTCTATCTATAGTTATTATTTAATTATTGCATGCTCATAATTGTCTCAATTTTCAAAGTTTAAATCTATGATCGCTTGGAACAATGAATGCGTGTCAAATTTTCATTAATATTTGCTTTCATAAATAACTTAACTTTCATATAAATCGACACGCATTCAGTGCATCATTTATTGTAATGCAGGGTCTACTACTTCACAAATGGCTGGCATATTAGTTGTAATAACTCCCAGTTTATATAGGTTTTGTATTTATTAAATCTTAATGAATAATTCTAGAAAATTACATTTCTTTGAGAGTCGCCAGAGTTCTTTAGTAAATGTTGATAATGTAGGGCCGAGTCAGAAATCTATTTAAATCTCATCATAATCGTTTATACAGTATACATGTGTTACGTTTTAGAGACGCGATGACCCATTCCGCCGTGAAATTTCCGGATTCTTCAGGGTTGAAATTAACCCCAGTCATCCTACACAAGTGGGCATAATGGGTGCTCCCGTAGGATTTGACAATGTCATGCAGCCAGCCGGCAAACTGCGACATGGACCGCTTGTCCCTGGTTATGCTTATGTGACACCTTACTTCATCGGGCCGAGGCAGAGACCAGCCCGACATTCTTATAAACTCATTCGCGGCATTGCAGTTTCAATATACTGCCATTCCATATCGCCTTTCTAAAGCGTACCACGTGTTCCTTCACTTAATTTTATTATTCTATATATCACTCCGCCTCTGCATTATCTTCATAATTCACTCTCAAATAAATGTTTGCCCTTAGTTATAAATAAATATTTTAATTAAATAAATATATGTCTGCCATTACTCTTATAACCCATACTTTAGACTCTTGCATTGCAAAGGTATAAATCCCTCCAGGCATGCATTAGAAATACTTACTTGAGAATTTTAGGTAGCTAGATTACGCCTTCAAATAAGTGAATTCCTTTTGTAAACATTACAGTATCGGAAATACCACTAATGAAATCCTCAATATAAAATACTGTCTAAATAAATAAATGTATTCTTTAAAATATAATCATGTCGCAAATCCCGCTACTGAAGCTTTAAATCCACAAAATATTATTAGTAAATGATTGTTTTATTAAAATGTGTTAATAAATAATTTTAAACTATACGTCTGCATTTATGTTTCATTTATTCGATACCCATTCTATATAATATTTCCTTGATTATGTAAATATGAATGTTTAATTAATATTAGTTTGATTATTGGCTAACTCGAGAATAAAATCATGAGTCTCTTGCATATCCCTGACCACCGTGCCTAAGGAAATATTTACTAATGTCGCATCAGATGCATTGTTTCGTGGATTGTATTGTGGAACCGATAAACTATGTTCGAACTCAGTACCACGGGTGGCTTCGCTACTCAATGGTGCTGCTGTTCTGTATGGCGGTCGAATTCTGCACTATGTTTACGAGTCACACGTTTTCTGACTGTTATACTGAGTCCACAATCAAAAAATTATTAGTACCCTCCACAGGTGGCCACCCACTACTATCTTGTCCTATATCTTTATAATTTTTTAGAAATAAATAATTTAGTTTTCTCTGTCATGATTGTAAATGTCTGTTAAAAAAGTTCATTTCTCTACATGTTAATCCTAATTTCAAAAAAAGTCAATTGATATTTTTTAAGAACTCTCTTCATTTAGTGCAAGTACTGAGTTTCAGACTCTGGTCCATAAGGTCTTCATTTTGTATCCAATTCTTGAACTTCTGAAGCTCAAATTTATGAATTTTCAAACAGCAAAATCATTTAATTATTTATTTTGTTTAGGCAATTAAGGAAAAAGACCACAGTATTTCTTGGATTCTAAATTCAAAGATAAAAAGACAAAAAACTCACCACATTGGCTAATGTATGTTGATTAGCAGCTCGCCAATGTTTGTTTGCTATATTAATAATCATATTGTAGATCTGCAATGCCAATAATGGATGTAATGGACATTATCAACTTGTCCTTCTCAGTATGTAATGCTTCAAAAAAGAATTAATTAATCTCTTTAAGTTAACAGCAAATTCCTTTCTGTATCCATAGTAGTAATACTTCATATAAATCTAGAACACATTGATATTTAACATAAAGAATTATAATGGATGCAAGCTAACTCATTAGTCATGGTAAGTATAAGGGATTTGAACTCAGATTTTCAAGCACCCTTCAACTATTCACACTATCTCATAGAACTGATACACATGACAACGCACATGGAGAAAAGATAAATAATCAACAATATACATATTTCATGCTAAACCAGCACATACAATTAAGCTCCTGGATTGTGAAGAATGCCTAGTTGTCAAATATTTAGTCATAGTAAGATTAAAATATATATTAGGAGTCATTTCAATACTTTTTCCCAATACCTAACACCTTATTGAAATATGGCTCTTTGTACTAGTTTCTGAGAAAATAAGTTTTTCTCATGAATAAAAAGTGTTAATAAAAATGAAATATTACCATGCAAATCTGTAAAGATTCATAAATATATTTGATCTATAATAAATTTAAAATTCATATCTAAAGTTGCAAGAAATCTAAGATCTTCTGTCCCAGAAAAATTAATAAATTTGTTTATGTACCTACTAAAAGGATAAATATAAACTTATGCTATAAAGGAGATTTGAGTAATATATTGCAACCATCAGAAGTGAAAGTCAGCATGGTTCACCAGAGTTCAAGTACAGATAAAAAACACTTGCTTTCATGTGTTACAAATCCTACAATTTGTATTCTTCACATTTGTATTCTACTTTGGTCTTCATCCCTGGATTTAAAATCAATTGAACAATAATCTTACTTTATGTTGCATTATCATGTGTCTTTACATTTAATTAACATTAATTTTTTTTTAATATTCTGTAATATCAATTTAAAATTATTTTACCAATTCGCATTTTTTTATTTTCAAATACACAGAAGCTTCTCTCTTTTATATAGTAGGATATTAACAATAAAAAAAACTATCAAGATTTAAGATAACAATTTATTTGAACAATAATTATAATTATTACAATATATGTACATAAATAAGCAAGCATTTTGAATCTAAAATTTGAATTTTGGGTATAGACAGTGTGGATCAATAAAAAGATAATTGATTTCCACTCCAAGCTGCCTCAATACTATCCATAAATCAATGCATGTGTTAGATAGTGACATAGTTTTACTATTTGTCACAAAAATCCTATGTTAGTATTGTGTCGAAATCACAATTTATGAAACATGATATGTTTCACACCTTTTTAGATTATCTTCACTTCCTTTCCTGCCAACATAAAATTCTGTAAACAACATAACAATATTTTTCCAATTCATAGATTTACTGCATTATATGATTTGAATTCGGTAAGTATTTTTCAATTTAAAAGAAAATTCAATCCAGTTTCTCTAATCTCTAGCCTGTTCCCTACATCACCCCAGCATATTTCCTTATTTCATTCATCTATCTCACATGTGGTATCTTTCTAGGTCTTTTATAATTTTTTGAAATCTGGTTTAAGATTTCTTTTATTCAAAAATATTAGTAGATTAATACGTCATGGATTAAGATATGAAATACTCACTTTCACATTTCATGTGATAACTCATAATCCACACACATACAAATCTAAAAAATTTTGAGATGATGACATAAACTTGTTTGCTATTTAACTAACATATTGATTAAGAGGTAACATTGTATCTCTTTTTGATTGGCACCCACTGTCTCTATTGAGACAAAAAGTGTTCATGGCTAGTTTATGTATAGCATAATAAAAATATCAAATTCACACTAAACATACATTTATTATGGTCATAGTTACACTATATCATCATTTGACACATTGGTATCACTATAATTAATTTAATAAACCAAAACAAACTGAATATATTTTAATGCAAACATATTAATTCCTAAAATAAACGAATCAGATGTTAGATTTTTCTTTTTAAATCAGAAATATTTAAATTGGGGCATGCATAAAATAAAATATTCTTGTATATAACTTCCCCCCTTTTGCACAAAAAGTTTTCTTGTATTTCATTTATTTATTGCCATAAAATTTGATATCACCCACCAATTAGACAAAATGTAGAGAAAAAAATCACTTATATTCTTACATTAATTTTTTTTAAAAAAAAAAAAGCGCCATCGAAATTATCAAAAATATCAAGTTATCATAAACGGATATTTAAGGCCCTGTGTATATTATGTAACATATATCAATCAAATCATAACAATCAAAATTTAAATAAATAAATAAAATATCAGCAATCTATTATAAAAGTAATCAGATAATAAATTTCCAGTTATCTTGATCTGCGATTTTTAAATAGAAAAATCAGTCAAGACACCTGACTGAAACTGAGATTAAATCTGCCCATAACTAGGAACAAACTCCATTCAACAAACCAAGATAAACTGATTGAAATTAGATTAATAAATAAATAAATATTTTTACAACTTTACACACACTTTTTTTTAAAAAAATTCCATATACTAATTCCAAAGTGTTAATAAAAACCTGTTATTTAAAACACATTATTTTAAATACCTCTGATTTTTCATCTCTAATAAGAGCACTTCTTCCCATTCTATCATGTAGAAGGTGTATAGTATGAATAAATTTTGGTGGACAATAAACTAATTACAAACTGTCACAGACCTCTCCTATTAACTAAATCAAATGTCTTGCCCAGAGTAATATTTTACTTTAAATAAGTGTTTTGTTTTTTTTAAATATTCAAGTTTTTAACTTTTGATATGAAATTATCACATAGTTACATGTTTATCAGTTTATTATCCCAATTCTTTATTTTTAATATAAAATTAGTCATGCTAAGAAAACATCTTATTTACATTTTTCTAAAAACTTTAAATACAACAGAGAAATTGTTTATATAGCATATGTATTTATTTTTTATTTTTAACAGTTTAAACAATTAGCAACTTGCAGAAATTATAAAGAATAGGGATCCCACAAGTTGGTCATCAATTGTAACAGTATAGAAAATAGTGGTCCCACAAGTTGGGCAACTAGTATAACAGTATGAAAATTAGGGTTGAATTATGAAATGGGAATTATCATCATTTCAATGTAAAATGTAAAATAGAATATAAAAGGAAAGAGCATGAGAGTTCAATATGAGGAACATGAGAGATCATCACAGAACTAATTATAAGTTTACCAGCATTATACAAAAGTAATAATTATTCATCATCATGAATAATCAGCAATAAAAAAAATCAACAGTCAATCTTGTGACTATTTAAAATGGGTTTACTATAAACCAGACTAACTATTTAGCTTCTGCCAAACTTGGGGCAAGAATACAAATAAATATTATGTGGACCCACATACTTATGTGCCACTCCAATGAAATATAAAAGTCAAATAATGTTGAGATACTAAAAACCTTCTCACCATCATCAATATTCTAGCCACTTACTATCATTAATGTATTGTCCAACTATAAACTAAATTTTAAAAGAAGTAATAAAGAAAGTAAAATTTAGGACATGAAGGTATAAGGATATCTCTTTTGCACCAACCAGAATCATCATCATCGGGATATCCATCACACTAAACATAAACCCCTACTCTATATAATTGTTGTGCACACATCTACATCAGGAAGGAACCATCCTATAAACCATTACTGTGAGTAAGAGATAAATGAATAAATAAATTTATTATAAGTTACTTCAAATAATTCCTAGGTTTACTCTCATAATTAAAATAGTTTTATTGGGATGATTTAAAAAAATCCTAGAACCTTAAGCTGTCATGAAATAAAGTTACATACACTGCAATTTATAAAAGAGGAATTGGATAAAAAATTTAAGTTTAAAACATATTTTTAAAACAATTATTTAATAACTAATTGATTAGCAATATACCCAAAAATGACATGATTGTATAAAATTTTAAACATCAAAAAATATATTTTCATAAAAATTATAATCAGTTGATTTTTTCTCCTATAATCTATATCATAGCTATGCTATTTCCTGGCCTATATCTGCCATTAAACTCAAAAAAAATCAAATTAAAAAAAGACTTCAATATGTATTAACACTAAAAAAATGTAACAGTATATATATACCAGAGTCTCTTTTTACATGGACTTATTTAACATGATTTTGAAGTTATGCGATTCATGTTTCACCAGAAGTCGAACTCAGATAATGTGCTATTACTTTAAATAATAAATTTTGTGCACTTACGTTATATTGAAAGTAATTGCACATTATTGGAATTCGACTTTCTTCTTAGTAATTTCAATATTTTCAGTGCTTTTTAATAGTAAGATTTTATGCAATAATGAAATTAAAATCATGATTTCCACATTTTATGTATACACACATTAAATTTTACAAGATTATAATGTAAATTTGATCAAACATTGTGCATGTTAATTTTGCATTTTAAATCAAATTCTGTTTTTACTTTTTAAAAAAGAACATAATCAATTATTAATTATTTAGGGTCCACAAGTTTATTTTTAAAAGTCAGTAATAGCAGTGGGCACAATTAAATTTGCCAATTAAATTCTGATTTTTAATTGTAATTAACAATTTAAAAATTACTTTAGGCGACTTGAAATTAATGTGATGAAAAACGAAATTTGATTTTTAAATGGAATTGAAAATTAAAAAATTAAAGACAAAAATAAGAATTTAATTTTTAGATGTTAGTTTTAATTAAATTTTTCCCAGCAGTGGTGAATAAATATATTTTTATTATCATAAGTCTAAGTTCATAAACAATTAATAAAATCATTATCTCAAAGATTAATTACTAATTACATTGTCAACAGAAATCCATTAACACAACATGAGAGTGAACTTGGTGCTAGTTGTATTTCCTCTTGTGAGAATCTGATTTTTTACCAGTTTGCAAACGAACGTGTTTTTTGGAAAATAGCAATAATAATTAAAACGTGTATAAAAAAATGTAAATTACTGTACTGTAAATTATGCATTAAAATATATTATTTTGAATACAATTAAATATTATAGTTAAAAAAAGTTTGTCTTGTATCAATTTTTTTCAAATTTGAAATTTTTTATTAGTCATATTTTATTTCCTTATTTTTTTGCGTGCGAATTTTAAAGTAATTTTACATTGGTGCTTTGCTTTTATGCGAATTTTGAAAAATCACAGACTGCATCCCCCCTTTTTCAATGTAAGTTATGTCTATTTTTGCGTGATTTCATTTGTGCGCGTTTTCTGAGAAACCTATCTAACACGTAAAACAAGACCCAGGTGTATATATATATGTTAATTCTAATATTTTCATGGATAAAAGATGTCATATTATTATTACTATTTGCGGGATATTCCGTGTAGTAAAAAAGCTAAATGCTGGCATTTCAGGACAATATCAAGTACCTTCCTCAGCACATCCTCTTTCTCAAATCATAAGAATGAGTGTAAGATTTAAAATCGTTTTTATCATTTTTTTTCTCCTCATATTTAAATTCTATTGGTTGATAAGTTTTAAATTTTATTTTCTTGGCATCATGGGAAAAGGGCAATTAAATTGAGTCTATGCTAGTAATGTAATTTTGAATACTGAAATTTGTTCATTTTCCTTTGTCTGAGCACATTATGGTGAATTGACCACAATCTGATTAATTTATGTATTTAAATCTTAAAATATTTAATTGTGAATATCACGATCCAGTTATATTTTAAATGTGTCACTCTCTCCAACACCAATCCCTATAGTTTGAGTTAACCAATTTCTGTTTAAAATAAAATCAATCAAAATAAAATTATATTTACCATAGCTCTTTAAAAATATCCATTCCTATATCCAATAATGTGTTACATTATTTTAAATTAAAATAAAAAGATTATAAATAAAAATTGATTAAAAGTTGTTTAACGTATATAATATATCGCACAGATGGAATGAAAACTTTAAAAGTATTATTTTCTTTTTAAAATAAAAAAAAAAGATATTTGAATGTACTTTTTTATAAAAAAAAAGTAAAAGATCTAAAGATAAAATATTTTTGTTAAAAGATTCTTATGTAATCTTAGTAAATGGAAATGATTGTTTTATAAATGAAATGAAAAGCAAACTAGCCCTTGGGGCTCTTATATAAAAAAGTTAGATGAAAGATATGGATAAAAGAAAAAAATAGGTGGCCAATAGAAGCAGCAAACAAATGTTCAGACCTTAATGAAAATGATTGGAACAGGAAACTATGTTCAATGAATCTGGAGGACTACTGTAAAAAAAATATCCAAATTAAGAACAGTTTCAGTTTGATTTTTTTGAGAAGAGTGATAAGATGCATTGTTCACTCTCTCTCACCTTTTTCAAATGAAATGACTGTTGAATTATGAATGGTACTGTTGCAGACCCTGAATCATATGGGTACTGCAATTCAATAGTACCAGGATTGAACCAGCTAAGGCAGCCTCCAGATTGAGAACTATTGTATGAACAACAGACCAGTCTTCCATTAATAAAGTCTTCATGGGAATTGGCCCAAGGAATCATGAACAATACAATTAAAAAATAATAATTAAGAACTTTCAAGATTTGATAAGCTAAACCTACATTTTTTTAAAATGAACTTTAATATGACTTTTCAAATCAATTATTGATGTTTAATTTTAAATATTTTGAGTTTACTGACTTAATCATTTCCATTTTTTTTAATATTTATTGACTAAATTATTTAAATGCATTAAATTTAAGTTGGGTATAGATGACTGCATAGATTCGTTAATGTTTAATTATGTTTTCATTTTCATATTTGTTTAAAATATATAAATATTTGGTAAATATGATACCTCATGTTGAGTATCTAAAAATGTATTTATTCGAGTGTCTTTTAAGTTATTGGTGTCAATGTGGCATCTTATGATAAATGCCATTGGGTTTCTTGTAAATTTCCCTCTGTAATTCTATCAGTGACTTTATATTTTGATCGTTTATGTTTCTTTTGAAATGTTTTTAATTGAGTAATCTATGTAGCCTCTCTATACTCAACATTATAAAACAAACTTTTATAAAATGTCCATCTGTGTGGACTTTCTTAATAATTTAAATTTAAAAATTAATAACCAATCTAAAATAATAAATGTTATTCCTCAAATTTTAAATGTTTATAAATGTGCATTAATAAGTGCAGTGGCTTTTAATTTTTTAATATTGAAGACATATTTTAAATAAAATTATATTTTATTAAATCTCTGTGACTCCATGAGCTAGTGGCAAGGGCTGATGATCAAAATAAAATATATATAAAAGTTTGATCTTAACAGCATGTATCTGCATATCTGTTTTCTAGGTTCAAAGTGCCTTGTGGCACCCTGTAGCATGGATACGGTAAGACTGGAACTTCTCTGACTGTTATTATATATATATATATAGGAGTTGATCTCCCTCTCTAACCAATCTGTTTAACTTCTTACTATACACATTTTTTATAAAAAAAACTTTTTTTGAACTTTACATTAGGTGACCGTATTTTTGCTATACTGGCCACATCAGCTCAGGGCCTACTTATTTGGCACCAATTTTTATTGTATTGGTTGATGCCTAACCAGTGGATTTATATCATGCACAAAGAATTAAACATAAGGTTACTGCCATGTATGAGAATATGATATCTTAATAAATTCAATATTAAACTTTAAAACAAATGAATTAAAGCTTTAAATGAGAGAGATCAAATCAAAGTTGGTTATATTTTCCAATCTCTCCCTTACCAAAACTCTATTGCCATGCTAATTGATATTTTGAGGTTGGCTGTATCATACCTTTGAAAAGCATAATTCTTGTTAACAAAACATACAAAACAAAACAAAAAATTAAAAAAAGGTATCAGCATGTCAACAAACTTTTAATAACAAATAATGTATCATCTCATAGGCTTTGCTCAGTCAATTCCCTATCTCAAATAATAGTGGATTATAATATTATTGGAACATTAGTATAATCTAGCTGGAGAAAGAGGGAGAAATAAGATGAAACATTTGCAAATGAATAATTTTAAAAAAAAACATTTATTTTTCCCAAATAAACTCATCACCTATGAATAAGTCTGATTTTATCAACATAAGCATTATAATAAAAAAACATCAATGAGCAAACTAATTTAATTTAAATAGGAAACCCCCTTCCATATTTTCTTACATTTAAATACTTTTAAATAACATAGTCTGTGTTTTTACCTACACATACACAGGTTAAATATCTGGGTGCATGTATAAATATATAAACACCAATGAAAACAATTTCAAGAAATATAAATCTTTTTTCAAAAATGAATTGGATATGTACATCTGTATTAAAAGCATACAAACAATATATATATATATATATATATATATATATATATATATATATATATATATATATATATATATATATATATATATATATATATATATATATATATATATATATATATAAATTCCCCCAAAATACTGTGGTAACATCATACAAACTATTCAACTCAAAAACATTTGGTTATTTACTCTTAGCATGTTGAAGCCACTTGAGGGTGTAATTTCTTTGCAAATACATAGACATATGCCATTGAAGTGGCCTTCACACTATATAATGTTTTATTTCAATGCTTAAGCATAGAAATGGTCTGTTTAGCATGTGTGTGTTGTCTATTTCTAGCTACAGCTCTGAAATAAGAACTTATTCTGTCATAGTGACCACCACCACTGATGGTGAACTAAGTGTTATGCAGTTTATATGAACAATCTCATTTGGAAAATTCACTACAGTATTTTTTGAGGGTGTTTGTAATTGAGACTGTCAAAAGTGTTATAATTTTTATGGCCAACTTATTATTTTTGACATCCAATGATGTAGTAGGAGTTAATAAAAATTGTGGAAAGTTCGACCTCCTTCTGTAGCCAAGAGTGACACTCTAATTAATTGTCAAAGAGGAGGTGTAAGTGTGTGTATTACAAAGTAATGCTAAAATTCACATTTGAATGAAAAAAATAGCGAGACCAATAAAATGGCTGAACTAAAAGTAAATAATGTTAACATGTGAGATTTACCATTAACAGATAATGCTGCGATCCAATTATTATAACATCATGGAGTACTGCCAGCCATAAAAAAGTGTCCATGCAGCCAAGATATGCCACCTTATTACTGCAGAAGCTACCATTTTAAATACAAGGCTGGTTTGTGTGGCCAACACTGTTTGATTCACCAAGGGACATGGTTCAAAAGCTCATGGCTTGGATTTTGTGATGGCTGTATGTCTACTCTACTATTAGAGCCATGAAGAGTTAACTGTTCAATGGGCCATCAGTGAATTGAACATGTCTAGGCATAGTATGGTCCTCTGAACAAATGAAGTTTCTGAACTTTGTCACAAGAGCCTGATGTCTCATCCCTGTAACAAAATTGGTGGGCTTAGATTAATTGTGGAGGTAGATGAGACATTATTTAGCTGGAAAATGAACCACCAGGGAAGAATGGTGTTGCAACAGTGGGTTTTTGGTGGGCTGTGCCATAAAATCAGAGACTGCTTTCTTGTAGATGTTCCCTGTCAATCTGCAGCCACACTTCTGCAGGCCATTCATGATAATGTGAAACCTGGCTCAGACTGCTGGAAGGGTTATAACACACCAGATCTCAAGGCTGCATAATACAAACACATGACAGTAAACCCCCCCTACAACTTTGTTAGCCCTAGAACAGGTGCACATACACAGAATATTGAGTGCATGTGGGTTTTGTTGAAATGGCACAGTAAGAAAATGCAGCACAGCCAGAAAATCACTGGACACCTACCTGGTGGAGTGGATGTGGAAGCATGTCCACAAGTCTGAAGACATTTCCTGGCCATCTTATTAGAGCTTCAAGTTGCATGTTAAATCGGAACTTGTTTGTTGAACTATTTTTTTTTTATTTTGTTAATGTTTTTTATGCTGTC
The DNA here is from genome assembly GCA_028023455.1 of Epiperipatus broadwayi. Taxonomy (NCBI): domain Eukaryota; kingdom Metazoa; phylum Onychophora; class Udeonychophora; order Euonychophora; family Peripatidae; genus Epiperipatus; species Epiperipatus broadwayi. The sequence goes on along the minus strand of JAQFVV010002381.1, from coordinate 1,648 downwards.
CAAATACCTGTTTCATTTTAAGCCTTGTTGAAATTACAAATTATATGTGTGTGGCCATGAAGTTGTTTTCTTTTAATAATATTTAATCTGTCAATTTTATATATATAAAGTTTAGATGACTTTTAACTTTCAATTTTTATTTCTTAAAAAAGAATTTTTTATTTGCGAACTTTTCTTTTTAATATCTAATTTTTAAAATAAATAATGTAATTATTATTTTTTTTGGTTTTCATTTGATAAATTTAAAACTATAATGGACAGTTTGACTTTTTTGGATCTCAAAAGTACATAATTTTTGACATACACCTTTATTGGGGGGGGGGGGGGAATTCCATTTAAAATGTACTGTTTTTTTTTTACAAGCATCTTTTTTTTTTGTTTTGGATTCGATACATTTCCAAAGTATAAGGGACAGTTTTAAGTTTTTTTTGGAATATCTCAAACATACACAATTTGCTTTACATATACGACTTTCTTTTTTTTTGTTGTTGTTATTTAAAATTAGAATCGACACTTTCTTTTGAATTATGTTAAAAATGAGGGGGTTTGCTGTTGATAGATTTAGCCAAAAAAATTCAAACCTGTCCCGACAAACTCCGCCTCAGATGTCCCAGTATTTGCTTATAAGGCGTAAAAAGAATTGTTTGGTATTTTATCTTTTACATTTATAAATACGGGAGTGGGGGGTTTGGGCGGGCAGCATGTTTTGATTATTTTTTGTTTTTTTTAATAATAACAAATAAAACGCGGGCTTTGATTTTTCTTGTACTTAATAATATCTAAATAAAATGGGACGACTTTTTTTCTCTTAGATTTATAAATAATGGGTTTTTTTTGTTTTTGGAGGCAGGTTTTGATTTTTTGCTTTTTTTAATAATAACAAATAAAACGCCCAAAAACAAAACAACAAAAAGTCAATCACGGTATTGTTTTTTTAACACAAAAAATATGTATGTTAACCGGTTTTGTTACATTCTGTAGGATTTATTTATTTATCTTTTTTAAGAGTCGTACAAAGTTTGTTAAAGATTTTTTTGTTTTCAGTAACAAACAAAACGTCCCCGGTATTTTGATTCTTTTTTAACAACAAAATTAGCTCGGGTCTCATTTTTAAAATCTACTTTAACGTGCTGTTTATTGATTTAAAACAACAACAAAAACCTCCTTTTGCTTCTAAACGGAACCTAATAGAAAAACCTCTTTGCTTTCTAACCGGAACCAATAGGTATGTCAAAAAAAGAAGTATTTTTTTTTTTAAAAATCAATCAATCAAGAGATGTCCACAACAAACTACTGCCACCTTTTAACACTGTCATTCTGGTGTTAATTACATGATTTACAGATACAAAATAATCGCAAACAACAAAAAACACAAATTCTTTCCAGAAAATAAATTTATTAACCACATATGACTGAAATCCAAATCAACTGTAACGAATGGCAGGATAAGTGTTTTGGGCTTGCAAAAATGCAACTGCCCTCACCTTCTCCGGTTTGGGACGTTTCCTCCCACAAATATAATAACGTGCAGACGACATTTTGTACTTCTTTTTTCAACTCACGTCCGAGTCACGACAGAAACGGTATTTTCACGCAAACAACTCCAATCGTCTGCCAGAGAGCTTGAGAAATTTTATTTTTGTCTTTT